>JACEFZ010026882.1:7500-25063 GCA_014155875.1 Cepaea nemoralis | reverse complement strand
AAATGAGAAAGTTCTCAAGAAGTTATATACTGGACGGGTGAGGCCAGTACTGGAATATGGCATTGCAGCTTGGGCAACAGCAGCTAAGTCAAACTTTAACAAAATAAGTAGAGTCCAAAATCAAGGAATGCGAATCATAACTGGAAGCCTGAAGACAACGCCTATTAATGAACTTGAAAAGATCACTTGTTTACAACCAATGCAGGATAGAAGAGATAGCAGAGCCCAGCAACAAGCAGAAAAATTTAGAAGATTGACAGACCACCCTATGTATAAAAGGTTTAGTGGTTTTGGAAAGGGACGACTGAAGCGTAGCAACTTTGTAGAAACTGCAAAACGAAAGATTAGGGCAGATCCCATACTTAACATATCAACAGTCAAACTATTTACAATGCAGACAAGTTCCCAGCTTGGAGACAGCAGCAACTGCCTGAGATGATAGAAAACATTCCTGGTATTGAGAAAAAGAACACTCAGCATGAAACCGAAAGAAGAGAAATAACCCTAAACTACATAAAAGAACATTACCCAAGCAGCAATTGGACCCATGCATATACAGATGGATCAGCAAAAAATTCAATAGAGAATGGAGGAGGAGGAATTCTCCTAAATTTAAAAAATGGAGTGAAAAAAACACATTCAGTGGCAACTGGAAAGTTTTCAAGTAACTTCAAAGCGGAGGTAGAGGCTCTGAAAACTGCAGCAGAAATGCTCTTGATGGAGGAAAATAAAGAGAAGCAAATAGCTATCTTCACAGATGCAAAGTCAGCTGTCTCAATACTGAAGAGCAATAACAGCACAGAAATAGCTGACCTAAGAGCAGCACTCCATGGTCTATGCCAGAAATCCAAACATGTTGTAATACAGTGGATCCCATCACATTGCAGTATACCTGGAAATGAAGAGGCTGACAGACTGGCAAAAGAGGGCGGACGACTACCACAGCCTGACATAGACATAACCTATAATGAGGCAAAGAGGTTGATAAAAAGCACCTATAGAACCAAATGGGAATCAGAGCATCCAGGCCACCAGAAGGATGATGCATATTACAAACTCGACAGAAGAGAACAAGTAGCAATCTTCAGACTCCGCACAGGACATAACAGGCTTGTCAGAGCCTAGCTATGCAGCGACATCGTTACGGCACCCGGCGGACAAGAGTTGTCGGCTGGCGAGATTCTTACCTGACACGCGACCAGCGCTGACGACAGACGCACGCAAAGCCACGTGACCCCACCAGAGACAGGGGGCAGTGTGTGTGATAATCTCAGACCAAGCTGGGACTGGACATCTGAACGGACGTGTGTGTCGAGAGCAAGGCGTTTGTGTGAATCTCCGTGGTTGTGAGCTGAACGACTGATATCGTGAGCGTCAGACCTATGAGCTGTATTGTGGTTGTGAGTTATATGTTGTACATTGCTGTAATTATCGTTATGTATTTAATGTGGCAATAAATCCATAGAACTTGTGTTGCTGTGTCTTACGTCGAATCACGTTATACTGTACTGTCTCACATGTGTTAGCCAACGAGCCGAATATAAGATCCTGACATGTGTGGACGTGGGTTGCTCGTCTTTATTTAAGAACCTAATATATTTAGACGTGTGTTGTTCGTCTTTGTTATTTAAAACTATAATTCTTCTACTTGTAAAATTTGTCAAGGTTATAGTGATGTACATGTGATCGGAAAAGTCTCAGTGTGATCCATTACTACATTGTCTAAATATGTTTAAGATCATTAGTAAATGTACAGTACATATTGTTTGATCCTGTAAACGTGTTAAACATTTGTGATTTGTGAAAATTGTCACCGTTTGACCTTGTCAACATTGTGATTTTGCCGCCATTTTGACCTTGTCGCCATCTTGTAAACTTGATGTCTTTGTCCTTACTGAATGTCATCTTGATGTAAGTGATGTGTCATCAATGTTATTGAGTGTTCAAATACAGATAGATTGTTTTTGTGTATTGAGTTTGTGGAACGCAAAGAGTTTTGGAAAGAGTGTAACTTCTGTTGAAAGAAACACTGTTGACGACAAATTTACGACATACAATTATACTCAACGCCATCCAAACCTAATCAACACTTAGTGACTTGCAGGCACACACCAACAAACACACGCTAACTTATTTCTCTCCAAAAACAAAGCAGGTTTTTGCGTACCATCCATAACCCTGCCGTAGAGGTCATTAGTGGTTCCGAAGTACGACCCTACAGTTTTCTAGCCCGATTGCCCAACCATTCGTCACCATATCCAAGGGCACTTGAGTATATTTTTCTTCACTTTAACTTTACGTATGCATTAGTGGGCACGCATCGTATAGTCAAATTAATTGTAACTTATTTTTCTACTAACCATTTACAACATATTTTGTGTGGTTGATTTTCATTGACATATTTTCTCCATCATGTCGTCATTATTTGATTTCATCGATATGGGGTTAAAATTAAAGTTGGAAGGTGATGAATTAACACAATGGAGTGAGAAGAAATACGCTGAGTACTGTGAACGCGAAGATAGAGCAGCTGAAAGAGCTCTAAAACAAGCAGAAATGGCTGCCAAGCAAGTAGAGGCTGAAACAGCATTAAAGCAAGCTGAGATAGACAGTGAACTTAAGAAAGCAGAAATAGCAGCTCAGAGTAAGAGAGAAGAACTTGAATTACAGTTGAAAATGAAACAACTCGACACTGAGACTGCAATGAATAAAGAGTCAAAGAAATCTGAAAGACTGGAAAAAGAAAACCAGTATAAAAAGTACCAAGGTATCGTTCGTAACTATACCTCAGGTGACTGCATAGCAGCCTTCACCCAAAATTTTGAGACTTTAATGGAACATTACCAAGTTCCACTTTCGGAATGGAATATTTTATATATGAGGAGTCTATCTGGGGAACCTCTGAAAGTCATTGAAACCATCCCCAAAGACCTCAGAAAAGAGTACCATTACATCAAATCTAAAATAATGGCACATTTCATGTTAGATGAAGCAGGGTACAGAGAACAATTCAGTAAACTGAGTCCAAAATCAACTCAAACGTTCTCTGACTACCTCTGTTTAGTCCGAGACATTTTCAGCAAATGGACGTCATCAGCCAAAATTAACAAAAATTATGATAAATTAGAAGATCTCATTATTCGAGATAAAGTTATTTCTTCTATTCCACCATCTTTTTCTAAGTTCTTGCAAGAGAATGAATGCACAAGTGTGGAAGAAATGGAAAGACGTGGGTCGGCCTATTATACGGCAAATAAACAGTGTTTTGCCACTGAAGCTACTGACAGTAACTGGGTAGCAGCAGCCAACTATGAGAAAAACTATAATAGGCAAAAACCAAACAGGCCTACCTCTGAAAAATTTAGACATTGTGTTCATTGTAAAATGTCTCATTATTTGAACGAGATGTGCGATAAAAACCCAGGGTACCAAACATACTTGCAAAATATGGTAAACAGACAAGACCGAGAACGTAAATCGTTCAAAAGCTTACGTAAATGTTTTCTCTGCAAGGCTTACGGTCACCATCGCATGGATTGTAAAGGCAGGCATATGACCAACAAAGCCAATGCCGCCTTGTTCGATAGTTCAGCGTCAGAAGACGAAAATACAGAAAAACATCCTGTACATGCAGCACAGGCTTGTGATGCATTTAGTTCCAACACATGCACTGTCTGTAATACCTTCTTTGAAAATGGTATCTTAACATGCGGGCACGCCATCCCTATTGCTAATGAGGAAGGTAACTTAGTAATAGACTCAAAAGGCAAATTAGACATCTATCACGGGTATGTTAATGGCAAGTTTGCTACAGTACTTCGCGACACCGGGAGTACACTTATTGGCCTGAAAACAACATTCATAACGCCTACAGACTACACAGGTAGACACATCACATGTAGAACATTTTCAGGCAATATTGAAAAATATCCATTAGCTTGGGCATACATCGAAACACCATTCCTCACCGGGAAAGTAAAGGTCGCAGCACTTACAAACCCAGTGTGCGATATAATCATAGGAAATTTACCTGAGGTGAATGACAAACCTCATAACCATGACATAACATCACTATGTATTATTGATAACACATCACCACCAAATGTCATTGAAAATGTCATATCACCGGTTGAATGTATGTTAGCTAATGCAGCACTAAGTTCTCATCACATCATTGACGATATCATTCCATCATCATCTGATGTCATTGAGTGTGTGAACGCAGTAACAAGAGCTACTGCTAGAGTGCAAGATGATAGTAACCAAACTGAGGCTATTCAAATGCTTAGCCCAGAAGTACCACCTAGTGACTCTATGAAGGAAACATTCATAACAGCTCAAAAAGCTGATCCTTCACTGTCAAAGTATTTTGACCTGATCGGCAAAAAGCCAAGAGTAACCAAAAATGCTAAATGGCATTTTGCTTTATACAATGATATACTCACCAGGTACTACACCAGAGGTGACGTTACAACAAAGCAAACTGTGTTACCAACTACTTATCGCAAGCAAGCTTTACATCTTGCTCACGATATACCTTTTGCAGGTCATATGGCATATGTTAAAACCAGGTCAAGACTATTGACACAGTTTCATTGGCCAAAATTCTGTAATGACATAAAAACATATTGCAGAAGTTGTGATACATGCCAGAAACTGGTAAAGAAAGGAAAACACCCACAGGCAAAGTTACAAGTCACTGACTTAGCCAGTCGACCTTTTGAAAAATTATCAGTTGACATTGTGGGCCCTCTTAGTCATACAACTACTAGAGGGAATAAATACATTCTAACAATTATTGATCAATGTAGCCGCTGGCCGGAAGCTATTCCGCTAAAGAACATTACTGCCAACGACATCATGGAAGTGTTCTTCCATATTTTCTCCCGAATTGGGTTTCCAGATACTATCCAGTCTGATAGAGGCACTCAGTTTATCGCCGCATCCACTCAAGCTTTCACTAAAATGTTAGGAGTGAAGCAAGTCTTCAATACCCCCTATCATCCTCACTCGAGCGGGATTATAGAAAAGCTTAACGGGGATCTGAAGCACATGCTAGCCAAAGTAACTCAAGATCACCCCAATAACTGGGATCTATACTTACCAGCTGTCCTTTTTGCTTATCGCGAGGTACCACATTCTAGTACCGGTTTCTCTCCTTTTGAACTCATCTATGGTGCCAAACCACGAGGCCCATTAACAATTTATCACCGAATGTTAACTGATTCCACTCCAGTATTGAAACCCATATCATCATTTGTTTATGTAACATCATTGCGTGAAAGGATAATGAAATCATGTGAAATTGCTAAAAATGCACTAAAACTATCTGGTGCTACTTACAGACAATACGCAGACAAAGGTAACAGGACTATAACATTGACAGCTGGACAGGACGTTCTACTACTACTACCTAGTGACAGACAGCTACTGACAGATTCTTGGCAGGGACCTTTTAAAGTGACAAGACAAATCTCACCTGTTGACTACGAAATCCTGATAAAAGACAAACACAAAATATTTCACATCAATATGCTAAGACCATACTACAACAGAGACAACGAACAAGACGATACGACAGCTTGCACCGTGATAATAGATCACGAAGATGACGATTCTAGCGACGAGATTCCAACACCTACATTAGACACGACAAACTGCTTGAAGGAGATCAAGATCAATCCAAACCTAAGTCAAGCAGAGACAAACAGTTGCAAACAGTTGATACAAGAGTACAACACCATCTTTTCAGACAACCCAGGACAAACAGAATTAGTACAGCATCACATCACACTCACATCAAACACACCCATAAGATGCAGACCATACACCATACCATTACATTACAAGGAACAACTACATCAGGAAATCATCAACTTAGAAAAAAACAACATCATCAGACGATCCCTCTCAGACTTCTCTTCACCCATGGTCATTGTACGTAAAAAGGACAACACAATACGACTTTGCATAGATTACAGAAAACTGAACAAAATAACTGTTTTAGATCTTGAACCAATGGCAAATACGGACGATCTTCTGACAGAACTGACTGACGCTAAGTTCTTCACGACCCTTGACATGTCTAAAGGTTACTGGCAGATTGCTGTACATGAAGACAGCAGACATCTAACAGCTTTCGCCACGCCTTGGGGACTGTACGAA
The DNA here is from genome assembly GCA_014155875.1 of Cepaea nemoralis. Classification (NCBI taxonomy): domain Eukaryota; kingdom Metazoa; phylum Mollusca; class Gastropoda; order Stylommatophora; family Helicidae; genus Cepaea; species Cepaea nemoralis. Next base: position 18,898 of record JACEFZ010026882.1, on the reverse strand, counting down.
TGGTGCAAACTTCCATTTGGGCTAGTCAATGCCCCAGCCACATTTGTACGCATGACACGACTCCTCCTATCTGACATTCCTAATATAGTTTGCTATATTGACGACATCTGTGTCCATACAGAGACAATGACGGAACATATAAAGATACTGGAACAGACACTAGAACGTATCAGACAGCACGGACTGACAGTGAAGCCTTCAAAGGTGAGCATGGCTTACCAAGAGATATCATTTTTGGGGTACAGAATATCCAATGGCTTTGTCATGACAGACAACAAAATTGTCTCAAAAATTCTAAAACTGTCACTTCCAACAAATAAGAAACAAGTCCGCAGTTTGTTGGGACTTATCAATTATTATAGAAACTTTATTCCTGATTTTTCAGAACTGACTGAAGTTTTTTCTAACTTACTAACCAAGAATAAACCCGAAAAAGTTGTAAACGATGAATGCCTACGAAATGCATTTGATAAAGTTTTGGCACACTTTTCTGATAAGAATTCACCTAATCTCATCCTTAAATTGCCCAACATTCGTTTACCTTTCAGATTGAGAACAGATGCTAGCTCCATTGCGATCGGTGCGGTCCTATTGCAGGAATACAACGACATCCTGCATCCCGTTTGTTTTCTATCAAGAAAACTAAGGCCCCGAGAGCGGGCCTGGTCCATTCCGCAATTAGAGGCATTGGCCTTAGTAGAAAGTGTAACAAAGCTGTCCAGATATCTTCTAGGACGTCACTTTATCATCGAAACTGACAACAGTCCATTAAGGTATATCAATTCCGCAGTACCATCAAATAATATGATTGCTCGCTGGTCCTTGAAGCTTCAGAATTTCAGTTTTGAAGTTCGCCATATTCCAGGCAGAATGAATACAATCGCCGACCTTTTGTCCCGTTGTCCGACAGACCCAGTAAGCAATGTCTGAGTGCACTGTGTAATATTACACTCAGCCCAACACAGCCACCAATGTGTGAATTTTCTCCATTCACCTACTGTGTAAGGTCTATAATTAAAAGTGTGATACGGTTAAGAAACCGACATGTATAATATACGTATTTTAAACAAGTCATGTAATGAGTGTAGTATAATTGTGTAGTGTGTGTTAGAATGAGAACAATATTAATTGTATATATACACCAAGAACAATGTCACAGACGCTTAACCACTTACCAGAAGCGAACTTTACCATTGTGACAACTGTGAGTGATTTTCTTCACCGTCATATTTTAACGACATGTGCAAATGTGGACCGAACATTGACTCCTACACCACCTCTGCAGCTAATGTAATCCAAATTGTTCGACGTTTAACATCAGAAATAAGAACAGTCGATCTTTATCCAGAAGTTGTGAACACATCGGAAATAAGAACATTCCATCATAATCCGTTGTGATACTATAACATCAAACACGAACTGTGAGAACATTTTACTATCCGTTCCGAAATAAAACCGGATCATTTGTGTTCAGAAAATGTAACATCAACCAAATTGTGCGTTTCGTATATATTTCCGGTGTAATTTAAAAAGTCTAGCAAAATTAGCAGACGACATACAAAATTTCAAAAATTTATGACACTTGTAAAATCCTTTTGAATCTATAAAATATAATATACCAATTTGGTACTTATTTATTTTGATTAGTGTAATCTTAGAATCATATCTTGATTAATGTATTCATATTACCGACTTTTTCTCGTCAATATGAAGAAACGTCAAGCAATGACGCTAAGAAATTAAATAATTATTGCAATTTATAGAATTTCTTTATTGTCAAAATTACTTCCCTTGCATTTGTGAATTACATCAAGGGCCATAATTTGAAACATATTCATTAATGTGTATTGTATAGATAGACATTTTGTTGCTCAAATGGTTGGCACAGCAGGTAGGCGTCCTCCAAGCATGTCATAGAGCTGCCAACATTGCAAACCAACATAAGAGCTCCTGACCAAATGAGGGCAGAGTTTAAGTGTTTAATACGACTAATACAAAGCCGTATTTCAGTCTGGCTAGATGGTTGTTGCAAAACAATCATATTATTACGTTTTTTTTTCAAAATAGCTGCGAGGTAGATGCGTGAAGCTGGTGCTACTGATCTGACTGGGTATTATTGCGATGGAGGTAACCAGGCATCAGGGGGATGAAACCTGAATTGTGTTAAAAGTTGTACTTCATTTGTCATTTCAATGCAACTTACATGTTGTGTATATATTTCCATGCCTTATATGTATTTTCATGCATAACACTGGGAAAAAGTAGTCTCTGACATGAAATTAACACTACCCCAGTATATACATACATCATGAATGAAAGAGGGCATCTTTCATTGAGGTACCCGGGGAGAATGTCAGAGCCTAGCTATGCAGCGACATCGTTACGGCACCCGGCGGACAAGAGTTGTCGGCTGGCGAGATTCTTACCTGACACGCGACCAGCGCTGACGACAGACGCACGCAAAGCCACGTGACCCCACCAGAGACAGGGGGCAGTGTGTGTGATAATCTCAGACCAAGCTGGGACTGGACATCTGAACGGACGTGTGTGTCGAGAGCAAGGCGTTTGTGTGAATCTCCGTGGTTGTGAGCTGAACGACTGATATCGTGAGCGTCAGACCTATGAGCTGTATTGTGGTTGTGAGTTATATGTTGTACATTGCTGTAATTATCGTTACGTATTTAATGTGGCAATAAATCCATAGAACTTGTGTTGCTGTGTCTTACGTCGAATCACGTTATACTGTACTGTCTCACATGTGTTAGCCAACGAGCCGAATATAAGATCCTGACAAGGCTGAAATACCACTTGTTCAATAAACTAAAGATAGGAGATACCGATGAATGTAATTGTGGAACTGGTAAAATGACAGCAAAACATTTGCTTCAGGATTGCCCAATATATGCAGAACAGAGAAAGATATTTTGGCCCACACCTGCTTCATTTGAGGACAAGCTCTATGGAGATATCAACAAGCTCAAGTTGACCGCAGCTTACTTTAACTACATACAGGTTGACATTTAAAGGTGTATGAAGAAGTATTCAGACTGCCACACTTCATACCACAGGTATGTAGGTTACAAAAGCCTCCCAGAGGCATGAAATGGAATATTGCTCGGATAGCAAATCCATTACGTGGAAAGTCCGAATCAAAAGCTCACTGTGTGAGCTTCATAAAAGGTGGAAAAGTGTCCTAGTGGCATGAAATGGAATATTGCTTGGATAGCAAATCCATTATGTGGAATGTCCGAATCAAAAGCTCACTGTGTGGGCTTTCAAAAAAGGTGGAAAAAGTGTCCTAGTGGCACGAAATGGAATATTGCTCGGATAGCAAATCCATTGTGCGGAAAGTCCGAATCGAAAGCTCACTGTGTGGATGTCATCTGCACACTGCATTCTTCTGGTTTCCGGAAGAACAGCCAATGGTGAACGGATGGCCCAATATACGGAAGTGAGGCTAAGCAGCCATGTGCAGGACGTGACGATTCCTTGGGTGAGCCCAGTACCAGAGCGCTGTGTGTTGGCTCTGCAAGTATGGAAGCCTCCTTGGATGGTGGGGAATGCCCATGGTCTGCCCCTGCCTTCCCTTGAGGGCTGACCAGGATGTCTTTGGCTGTTCTATATGGGCCAGCTAGGATGGGAGATAACACCACAACAGTGAGATTCAAACGTCCTAAGAAACCCCCGGGAAGGTTAACCCGGTCAACAAATGCCCGCAGAAGTCGGATGTGTCGGCCTAACGGCGCAAGAACGCAGCTCTGCTGTAAACAGGCACAACGCAATCACATCCGAAAAAAAACTCCGGATGAACGAAGAAGAAGTAACGAACCGAGAACCGGCTAAGAGTACCTAGTGTTAGTACAGTAACAATTAACATTAGTAATTAGCACTTATGGACTGAATGGTTCGATGTGCAACGAGGATGATCTGTTAACTAACTAACTAACTAACTGCGTACACACTGCAAAAGACTTGTGCAGTTTGTTTAGGAACATTAGGAACGGACATTGTGTAGAGTGCAACCGGTCCCTGATTAACTCTTAATACCACCGGTGTCTATTTCGGATGTTCATGAAATTGGATTACCAGAGGTCTACAGAGGCAAAGCATTATCCGGCAAGATGGTTCCGGCAACGGGTGAGACGTACTTGTTCTGACGTAACGTGCTGTGGTCTATCTTTGCTGTGATCAGCTGACTGAGTTGATGTCTGAGAGACAGAGTCTACACACTTTATAGAACACGTCACACATTTTCTTCGCATACACGTCTCATACACGTTACACTTTTATTTTAATAAATTAATCTTTATTAAGTTCTAGAAGCAAGAGTTGTTGAGTATGTTGCGTTGGGGAAGTATGAGAAGGGGGCATAGTACGACAGTGTGAGAGTGATAGGAAAAGGTGTCCATAGGCTGATGGAGTGTGTTGGACGGAAGCTGGTGGATTCTCCAGAATATTGAGGGGAAAAAAAAATAATATTATAATGTGGGTGTCGGATCTCCTCACTCCAGGGACGACACTTTAAAGGAGGACACGACAAGGTGTTCAAGCCATTCTGAAAAGAAAGAATAAGAAAGCTATTTTTAACGGATGCGTGGACCATTCGCTTAACTTGTGTGGTCAACACTCTTTTGCTGAAAATGCTTTATGTGTAACATTTTTTGGAACTCTTGAGAGAATGTATTCCTTCTTTGCTGCTTCCACCCATCGATGGGATGTTTTAATTGAACACACTGCAATGTCGATTAAAAGGCTATCAACAACACGCTAGAGTGCACATCATGCTGCTGTTAAACCGGTGAAAGATAAGTTTGATGAATGTGTGGCGGCGATTGAAGCTCTATGTGATCCTCGTGAAAATGTGGAAACAAGAGGTGCAGCACAAGGTCTTTTACCTGCTGTCTGTGATTTCACGTTTCTGTGCTACCTTTACTTTTGGGCTGCTGTACTTGAGGAAGTTAATTTGACACAGCAGTATCTGCAGATTAAAGGCTTAACTCTTGACAAAGTAGTGACCAAGTTAGAGGCATTAAGACTTTTTCTGCAGGAGAAGCGCAGTCACTTAGTGGAGCATGCAATTGAACAGGCACTTTTAAAAGCAGACCAATTTGGAATAACAGTAGAGAGAAGATTAAGGTTCAAGAAGAGAATGGCAGGGGAACAACTCAGAGATGCTTCAGATGCTGGACTCACTATGCAAGAAGAAAACAATAGGGCGATGCTGGAGTGTATTGATCGTTTTCATTCTGAACTCCAGACCAGATCAACAGCGATCAAGGAAGTAGCAAATATGTTTGAGGCTGTTCAAGCCAAGCGTCTTCTATCAGCAACTGAAGAAGAGTTGTTGGTGTCAGTTCCAAAATTGACCACTTTCTATGATGAGCTATCCGAAGTAGAGCTTTTAAAAGAAATACCAAGGCTGAGAAGACACCTGAAGGCAGCAGATATTGATATCCACAAAGCCCAAGACTGGTCAATATTTGATATTTTAAAATTCATAGTTGACTGGGATTTCCTTGAATCTCTCCCAATACTCTCACTAAGCCTACAACTATTTCTTACGATCTGTGTGTCTGTGGCTTCATGTGAGAGGAGCTTTTCAAAACTGAAACTTATAAAGAACTATTTGCGATCAACCATGGGACAGTCAAGACTTTCTGATCTGGCTATATTATCAATTGAAAGTGATATGGTGAAAGATATTGATTTTGATGATGTGATTGACAGGTTTGCAGCTTTGAAGACCAGGATGGGAAACTTTTAATTTTAAATAACAGAAATTTTAATGTTAAATAGCAAAAATTTAACTTTGTCCGAGTTTGTCGAAGTTCTTTATTTATGTTTTACCTGAAGTATTGAAGTTATATTGTTCAATTTGTTTTCTTTCTTATGTCCTTATTAACTTTTTGACTTATTTTACAAACATTACTATATGCGATTATATATGGTACAGGAACACTCGGAAGAAGACCATGGTGAAAGTCTAGAGGGGTGACACCAAGAGTTTACCGCACTGGGTGACACCAACCCCAGTGACGCCACTGGGGTTGAACCTCTTACCTCGGCATCAGCACACCAGATGTTTTCTTACCCATTCGGCCATGCAGACCTGCCGGTAGGTAGTTTGAAATACATACGCAAGCAAGAACGTACACTCACGTACATACATATATGGCTGACAGTAAGTGTTGCTGAGTCTACCATGGTACACGAACTACGCACGATTAAGTTACAGTGTTGATTTGAATGTTATTTATTTAAAACCCTGGTCATCATTTAAAGACAAAATTTTACTCAACACACCACATAACCCTGTGACATTATCTTGCGAGATGTGATGCTCATATAAGACAGGAAGTCATGACTTTTCTTAAGTCAGCTGTTTTAATATAATTTTGATTATATACCCAGGACGACTTCGTGCGTCTAAAACCACATCAACACGCGCATCTGGGTGCCTATTATTAACCTCTGACAAGCATTTTTATTTATTACACCCTAAAAATATTTTGATGATATAAACACCTTGACATCGCAGATCGTTCATTGAAAGGAAAGTTCCAGAAAGGTAATGTAAAAGACTGACTAATCATAACACATCTGTTCTGAATACAACTTGTTCACATGACCTGAGTCTGTAGCTTTTCTATAGATGAAGGTGTGCCTGCTCTAGTTACTAGCCGCATATATTAGACCATATCTTTCATATTCAGCCATTTCTCGCTTACCGCTGTCGATGTTCACTACCGTAAACTTGTTTACTATGGTCGCATGAATACACGGTAGTCTTATTCTCTTGGCGGATTTCTATTTGATCGCTGCAGGGGTCGGGTCGTCTGTTCGTAGAGTCACCTTCCTCTTCTTTCCGGGACATGCGGGAGTTAAGGGAAATGAACGAGCTGAAAAACTTGCTGGCTCTGCATCCCCCACCCCTCCCGGGCTGATATTATTAATGCCCTTAGAGAGATGTCGAGAGCGGAGAACTCGGACATCAGTGAATCTACATGGTTGTCTAGAATGAGAGAATTGAGAGTATGAAATGTCTGCATTCAGTATCATTGTCTACCTACAGTATCATTGTCTACCTACATTATCATTGTCTACCTACATTATCATTGTCTACCTACATTATCATTGTCTACCTACATTATCATTGTCTATCTACACTATCATTGTCTATCTATAGTTTCGTTGTCTACCTACAGTTTCATTGTCTACCTACATTATCATTGCCTATCTACAGTATCATTGTCTATCTATAGTATCATTGTCTACCTACAGTATCATTGTCTACCTACATTATCATTGCCTATCTACAGTATCACAGTCTATCTATAGTATCGTTGTCTACCTACAGTTTCATTGTCTACCTACATTATCATTGTCTACCTACATTATCATTGTCTACCTACATTATCATTGTCTATCTACACTATCATTGTCTACCTACATTATCATTGTCTACCTACATTATCATTGTCTATCTACACTATCATTGTCTATCTATAGTTTCGTTGTCTACCTACAGTTTCATTGTCTACCTACATTATCATTGCCTATCTACAGTATCATTGTCTATCTATAGTATCATTGTCTACCTACAGTCTACCTACATTATCATTGCCTATCTACAGTATCACAGTCTATCTATAGTATCGTTGTCTACCTACAGTTTCATTGCCTACCAACAGTATCTTTGTCTACTTATAGCATCGTTATCTACCTACAGTATTATTGACTACCTACAGTATCATTGTCTACCTACAGTATCATTGTCTACATATAATATTGTTATCTACCTACAGTATCATTGTCTACCTAAAGTATCGTTGTCTACCAACAGTATCCTTGTCTACCTATAGTATTGTTATCTACCTACAGAATCACTGTCTACCTATAGTATAATTGTCTACCTACAGTATCATTGTCTACCTACAGTATCATTGTCTACCTACAGTATCATTGTCTACCTATAGTATCATTGTCTATCTACACTATCATTGTCTACCTACATTATCATTGTCTACCTACATTATCATTGTCTATCTACACTATCATTGTCTATCTATAGTTTCGTTGTCTACCTACAGTTTCATTGTCTACCTACATTATCATTGCCTATCTACAGTATCATTGTCTATCTATAGTATCATTGTCTACCTACAGTCTACCTACATTATCATTGCCTATCTACAGTATCACAGTCTATCTATAGTATCGTTGTCTACCTACAGTTTCATTGTCTACCAACAGTATCTTTGTCTACTTATAGCATCGTTATCTACCTACAGTATTATTGACTACCTACAGTATCATTGTCTACCTACAGTATCATTGTCTACATATAATATTGTTATCTACCTACAGTATCATTGTCTACCTAAAGTATCGTTGTCTACCAACAGTATCCTTGTCTACCTATAGTATTGTTATCTACCTACAGAATCACTGTCTACCTATAGTATAATTGTCTACCTATAGTATCATTGTCTACCTACAGTATCATTGTCTACCTACAGTATCATTGTCTACCTACAGTATCATTGTCTATATATAGTATCATTGTCTACCTACAGTATCATTGTCTATCTTTAGTATCACTGTCTACCTATAGTATCATTGTCTACCTATAGTAACATTGTCTACCTATAGTATCATTGTCTACCTATAGTATCATTGTCTACCTACAGTATCATTGTCTATCTGTAGTATCATTGTCTACCTATAATATAATTGTCTACCTATAGTATAATTGTCTACCTATAGTATCATTGTCTACCTACAGTATCATTGTCTATCTGTAGTATCATTGTCTACCTATAGTATAATTGTCTACCTACAGTATCGTTTTCTGCCTACAGTATAATTATATACTTACAGTTTCAATGTCTACTTACAGTATCATCGTCTACCTACAGTATCACTGTCTACCTACAATATCATTGTCTATCTACAATATCATTGTCTACCTACAGTATCATTGCCTATCTGCAGTATCATTGCCTATCTAGAGTATCGTTGTCTACCTACAGTTTCATTGTCTACCAACAGTATCTTTGTCTACTTATAGCATCGTTATCTACCTACAGTATTATTGACTACCTACTGTATCCTTGTCTACCTATAGTATCGTTATCTACCTACAGTATCATTGTCAGCCTACAGTATCATTGTCTACCTACAGTATCATTTCTACCCTACAGTATCATTGTCTACCTACAGTATCGTTATCTACTTACAGTATCATTGTCTACCTACAGTATCATTTCTACCCTACAGTATCATTGTCTACCTACAGTATCGTTATCTACTTACGGTATCATTGTCTACCTACAGTATCATTGTCTACCTACAGTACCATTGTCTACCTACAGTATCATTATCAGTCTACAGTATCATTGTCTACCTACAGTATCGTTATCTACCTACAGTATCGTTATCTACCTACAGTATCATTGTCTACCTATAGTATCGTTATCTACCTACAGTATCATTGTCAGCCTACAGTATCATTGTCTACCTACAGTATCATTTCTACCCTACAGTATCATTGTCTACCTACAGTATCGTTATCTACTTACAGTATCATTGTCTACCTACAGTATCATTGTCTACCTACAGTATCATTGTCTACCTACAGTATCGTTATCTACTTACAGTATCATTGTCTGCGTACAGTATCGTTGTGTACCCACAATTGCATTGTCTACCAACAGTATCTTTGTCTACCTATAGTATCGTTAAGTATCATTGACTACCTACTGTATCATTGTCTACCTACATTATCATTGTCTACCTACAGTATCCTTGTGTACCTATAGTATCGTTATCTACCTACAGTATTATTGTCTACCTACACTATTATTTTTACCTATAGTATCTTTTTCTACCTACAGTATCATTGTCTACCTACAGTATCATTGACTACCAACAGTATCTTTGTCTACCTATAGTATTGTTATCTACCTGCAGTATCTTCGTCTACCTACAGTATCATTGTCTACCAACAGTTTCGTTGTCTACCTATAGTATCGGTGCCTACCAATAGTATCATTGTCTACTTGTAGTATCGTTATCTACCAACAGTATTATTGTCTACCTATAGTATCGTTATCTACCAACAGTATCATTGTCTTCCGATAGTATTTTTGTCTACCTAGAGCATCATTTTCTATCTACAGTATCGTATCATTGTCAACCTGCATTATTGTTGCCTACCGACAGTATCATTGTCTACCTACAGTACCATTGTCTACCTACAGTATCATTATCTACCTACAGTATCATTGTCTGCCTACAAAATCGTTGTCTACTGCAATATCATTGTCTACCTACAGTTAGTTAGTTAGTTAGTTAGTCTACCTACAGTATCATTGTCTACCTACAATATCGTTGTCTACATATAGTATCATTGTCTGCACATAGTATCGTTATCTACCTACATTATCAGCATCTACCTATACTATCATTGTCTACCTATAGTATCATTTTCTACCTACATTATCGTAGCCTGCCATCAGTGTTATTGTTGTTTGTTTGTAGGAGACAATGATGCCTTTGGTAGACAATGATACTGTAGGTAGACACTGATTCTGTAGGCAGACACAATTACTGTAAGTAGACAATGATACTGTATGCAGACACAATTACTGTCAGAGGACAATCATACTATCATACTGACCGCATCACTCATAGGGCCCACTGGTATATGCGGCTAACACCAAATGCCTAATGCGCTTGATCGGCGTGTAGAACGGCCCTTAACTGACTAAGAGATTGATACCCGAGTCACACTAGTGTAAGATCGCATTAACTGCTGCGATATGCCGTTATACAGTATGACATCCAGCATATTTGAAATCTTACTACACAGGAAATGCCATACGTATGATTCACTCCTACTCCATTTCCCACAAACAAAGTGTGGGGTCACGGGAGGGAGGCCTGGTTTGAACCAGTATAACAACATAAACACCCGCTCCCGCAACACTCATCTTACCCCTCTCCCCGCTAATATTACCTGGGTTTGTTTCTAAACTTACTCGCAGAAAATCCAGGTACATTTATCTGGAGGGGAATTCCCTTAAAGTCTATTAACCCTCTTGTAACATGATGTACGGTTGTTTTCAGGTGGGGAAATCCCCCGAAGTATTGAGCCACCTGCATGTTAGTTAATGATTTTTTTATTGGGGTGAGGGGAGGGAGTGGGGGTGGAGGTCTGTGTATTATTGGTATTTTTATGTGTTATGTTGTTTCAGCTGAAAAATTAAAAAAAGGCACTTTATTTGCTTAATCATTGTCGAACTGTAAACCTACCGTGCTTAACGAACTGGTGGTGTATGTGCCGTACTTAACGAACTGGTAGTGTATGTGAAACATTAAAGACGTGGGTTCATAT
>JACEFZ010026882.1:0-2500 GCA_014155875.1 Cepaea nemoralis | reverse complement strand
GGCAGACCATGGGCATTCCCCGCCATCCAAGGAGGCTTCCATACTTGCAGAGCCGATACATAGCGCTCTGGTACTGGGCTCACCCAAGGAATCGTCACGTCCTGCACATGGCTGCTTAGCCTCACTTCCGTATATTGGGCCTTCCGTTCACCATAGGCTGTTCTTCCGGAAACCAGAAGTATGCAGTCTGCAGATGACATCCACACAGTGAGCTTTCGATTCGGACTTTCCATGTAATGGATTTGCTATCCAAGCAATATTCCATTTCGTGCCACTAGGACACTTTTCCACCTTTTATGAAGCCCACACAGTGGGCTTTTGATTCGGACTTTCCACGTAATGGATTTGCTATCCAAGCAATATTCCATTTCATGCCACTAGGACACTTTTCCACCTTTTATGAAGCCCACACAATGGGCTTTTGATTCGGACTTTCCACGTAATGGATTTGCTATCCAAGCAATATTCCATTTCGTGCCACTAGGACACTTTTCCACCTTTTATGAAGCCCACACAGCGAGCTTTCAATTGGACTTTCCACATAATGGATTTGCTATCCAAGCAATATTCCATTTCATGCCTCTGGGTCTTCATGCACCTTTAAATGTCAACCTGTATATAGTTAAAGTAAGCTGCGGTCAACTTGTGCTTGTTGATATTTGCTTCTCTTTATTTTCCTCCATCAGGCAGTTTCTCTTGGAAGGCATCCTCTATTTCCTGGGCTGTATAGGTTATTTGATCTTCAGTGGATCTGTACTTTCTGAATCCTGCTTGGTGTGGTGTTAAGAGTTTGTTTTCTTCCAGATGCCATGTTAGCCTGCCATTGATAATGCGTTCCATTAATTTTCCTACACAGCTAAGTAGACTGATAGGTCGATAGCCATTTGATTCTTCCAGGTCTTTTCCTTTCTTTGGGACTGGTATTAGTATAGCTTCCTTCCATGCCTGTGGGACTATTCCTCTCTTCCAGCTGTTATTTAGGACTGCTAGTAGTTTCTTCTTTGCCTTGGTGCCTAGTCCTATTAGCATTTCATTTGTGATTCCATCCTTTCCTGGTGATTTCTTCTTTTTTAGGGTATTCATTGCATGTTCCATTTCTTCCATTGTTAGATTTGCCATCATATATTCTGCTGCTGTTGTCTTTGATTGCTTTCTTCTGTTCAGTTGTAATATCAATGTGGCTTGCATTGGCATAGTGTTTCATTAGTGCATTTGCAGCCTTTTTTCCTGTAAGCAAGGCATTTCCTTGTTTAATTGTTATTTGTTTGTTTCTAGGTCCTTCATTGTTCATGGCTTTCACTAGTTTCCATAGTTTGTTTCCATCCCTGTCTAGATTCAGGTTTTCTGTTTTTTCCCTCCAACGATCTCTTGTTGTTTGATTTACTGTTCTTTTATATTTTGCTGAGATGGCTTTGAGAGTGGTATTCGCTTCAATTGTTTGTTCTCTCTCTGCTGTCTTCCTGGCATCTTCAACTTTGTCCTCCAAACTTTGTAGTTCTTCAGTCCAGTATGGTTTGTAATTTTTCCTCGCTCCTCTTGGAATGGACTCAGTGGCTGCCTGTATTATTGCTCTGTTTAGACTTTCCACCATTTGCTTCATGTTGCCATATCGTGTATTTATGTTTTCACAATATTTGTCTGTTAGTGTGGCAAATCTGTCCCAATCTGCTCGTTTGTAATTCCAGCGGGGCAAGGGCTTTTGCTCCTGTGGAACATACTCCATATTCATTACAAGCTTGATTGGTCTGTGGTCACTACCTGCTAATTGGTCCAGCACATGGCGATCGATTTTGTGGAGGATGTCTCCTGTGCAGAAAGCTAAGTCTGGAGTAGAAGTGGTAATCCATCTTCTGGAGTAGAAGCTCGGTGTGTCATCCGCTTTGTTGAGTAGATGGAGATTTGAGTCTATTTCCCAGTCCTCCACTTCATCTCCTCTTTTGTCAGTATCTGGGTATCCCCATCTTTCTGAACGGCTATTAAAGTCTCCGACAATAATGCAATTTGTGTCAGTTATTTTCATGTTTGAGAGTGTAAGATCCTTATCTGCTGGGCTATAAAGATTGTAAATTCTTATTTTCACGTCCTTTATCATTATATCAACACCTATAATTTCTGTTTGGTTGTCAGAGATCACAGATACTTCGCTGCAAGGTATTGTATTTCGTGTAAGTATTACAACTCCTCCTTTATGTCCTTCGCGGTCGAAACGTGTGGCCTGATATCCCCTGACTGAAAATTTGTGCTTGGCGTTGAGGTGTGTCTCTTGAATGCATGCCACATCTATTCTATCTTTATGAAGACGCTGTGTCAGGGATTCTTTCTTGTTATAAACTCCTTCGGCATTCCACTGTAGTATGTTGAGTGTCCTTGGTATTTGGTCAAATAGCTCTTAACCTACTCCTCTGTGCCTTGACTCCACAGCACAGGGGAAGGTGACCACCAGTAGTCATGGGTGGACCCCCTCGAGGCAGGGGGCCCGGCACTTACCCCGGGGTCAGGG
>JACEFZ010026881.1:0-24826 GCA_014155875.1 Cepaea nemoralis | reverse complement strand
GTGGTTACCATAAGGCAGCGTTGGCCATTTCATTAGAAATAGGGATGGTGTGGCCGCATAGCAATGTTGTGTCAAGTTGGAATTTTCTACAGGTGTTACATTTGTCTGTAATGGTGTCAATTTTTTGCACTGCATTCCCTAGCTCACTCAAACTTTCATTCTGATTGTCACACTCATTCAATTGTTCAATATCTTCATCTGAGGAAGTTTCAACTAGTGCAGCATTGGCCTGTTTCATTATCTTTCGCCCTTCACAAAAGCGTGAATAGTGCCCAAAGCTGGAGCAAAAATAGCATTTGACCGCTCTCTGATACGAATTTCTCTTGTTCTTTTGCTTCTCCACTATCATTTGGAGATGATGTGGATAATTGGGTGATTTGTCACACATCGCGTACTCTTCGTGTGTCAGATGACAATGCTGGCACTTAACTGGCTTCCTAACATTCGAGCGTGGTTTGAACTTGTTTTCAGTTGGCCTTGAGTATCTAGTGTTTACAACTGCTGCTGTTTCATTTTGACTTAGGTTTAATTGGAAAATATCTCGGTTCGCTGTGAAAAATGCGTTCCCCTTGGTCTCTACTTCTTGGATACTTTTACAGTCCATTTGTTTCAAAAACTTAGCAAAAGGTGTTGGGATTGTACTAACTATTTTGTCAATAATAATAAGTTCTTTCAGTTTGTCATGGCTGTTGTTAGTTTTAGCTGAGTTAATCCACTTTGTGCAAACATCCTGAACTGTAGACACGTAGTCTATGAAGGTTTGGTTAGGTTGTGGGGATAATTTTGCGAACTGTTGTTGGTAACCTGCTGTATCTAATGAGAAATGTTGGAGAATGCGTTGCTTTAAATAATCATAATCTTTTCTCATCTCCTGTGGAACTGTCTCTATTACTTTTAAGGGTTCCAGAGCTAAGTTTCTCATTAAAATAAATGACCAATCTGTTTTTACGATCTTATGGTAGGACATTAGACACTCAAAATTTTCCAGGTATGCACTGATAGAATCTCCTGAGCAAAATGCTTTAACGAGGCCTTTATACTTATTGTATTTTTGTTCCTCCTCCTTGCTTCTCAGTTTATTTACAGATATTTCTACGTTGGAATCAATCTCCATCTGCTTTAGTCTTATCTGTGTATCGGCATTTAATTGGGCTTGTTTGGCCGCCGCCTCAATCTCTATTTGTTTCTCTTGAGCCTGTAATTGCATTTTCTTTTCTTCAGCCTGTAATTGCATTTGCATCTTTTTCTCTTCTGCCTCAATTTGCATCTTTTTTTCTTCTCGTTCTGATTGCATCTTTTTCTCTTCTGCATCAGTTTGCAGTTGTATCTTCTTCTCTTCTCTTTCTATCGCTCTTTCTTCTCGGGCAATGTTCTCTGAGTGCGTCTTCTGTGCCCATTCCGACAGTTTCTCCTCTTTATAACCTAATGTTTTACCTAACTCGATACATTTTTCTAACGTAGACATCTTGTCTTTTACTTGTTGGTAATTTTACTGAAGTTAAATCCCTTAGACAAATGTTGGGGAGTCGAAAATTTAGTTATCTCCCTTAATGTTTACATGAGCAAATACAAATGCAAAGTTTTGTTGGTTACAAGGTTATGAATATACATACAAATCAATGTAAAACAAAAATGTTACATGGATGGATGGTGATAAGTACCGCTTAGGGTTGCAATGGGCATGATATGAAACTTATCTTATATTCCCTGAACTTGCGAATGTAGTCTTGTTCTCTCGCCACTGTTGGATAGGTTACATAGGTTACATACACCACAATTCGCGGAACAATCTGCTCGTAGAATGAAAAAAAAATTAGTAACAGTCAAATGTCACAGTCATGTCAAATTTTATAGTATTAACATCATTGGGAGATTATCTGCAGAGGGACTAATACTAGTTCATTTCTAGATAGCTGCAAAGTTATTAAACTTGTTCAGAAATAAATTTGATATCATTTACTTAATTTTTTTACTTGGCAATCAATAGCAGTCTGAACGTAAAGCTTGTGCCAAAACCGGAGCTTGGCCCCCAAAAAGCCTGTCACAGTGTTGGATCTCTAGGGGATCCGAACTCGGGCTCAAACAGGCAACAATAACTCCGTTAAATATAATATAGCAACATTTATTGAACTTAGCTATACAGTGCGCTGGCGCAGTGGGTTTAACAAGCCCGCACTGACACGTTGCATATCACAGAGGTTTAACATCACACATGATTATAACAAACATTCTAAGCAAACTATCTAGCATATGTCTATGACCCTAAATACACATGGGTCTGAACTATTAAGTCCCTCTAAGGCAGGCCCTGTTGCCTCTCCGATGTCCCGTCTGTCTCTGCCGGTTCACACGTGTCGCAATGCGACACGGGTGGTAACTCTGTCCGAGTTCCTCGTGGACCCCGCAATAGGCGGGCCACATCAGTGTCCACGGGACAGTGGACTCACTGACCAGTCCTTCGAGAAGGCTCTGGATTACTCTGGCCTTCGAGTGTCTTACTTCTTTCCCTTGGGCGGGAGTTGTAGCACTTCGCCAGTGTCTATTAACTTATGTTGGTTTACCATATAATGTGAGGCTGTGACATCACATCCTGAGTCATCACATGAAGATGGTGCCGACTATAACAGGAACTTTGGAATATTAAGAAGAAACGTAGACAATTTTAGAGAAAGAGATACAAAACGAGGAGAATTTAATTCTCCAAGCCTCGTGAATTATAAGGAGGATAGATCAAAAATTAGCTCAGATAACAGTGCTGAAAAGAAAAAAAAAACATTGATACTTGTCTTCTGACTCGTTAGATGACGAAGGTGCCGTATTTAAAATGGGAATTTGAAATATTAAGAACAGGCGTACGAAAATATAAGAGAAAGCGATATAAAAAAGGGGAATTTTCATGCTTTATGAATCGTGAGATAGATAAGTCGAAAGCTAGCGCTGCAGCACTGCAGAGAAGATGGTTGAAGAGTGTCTTGTGGGGTTAAGGAGACGTGCCGGATATTGCGTATAAGAACTTAATCGCCAGACGACGAAAGTTAAAAAGCCTTTACGATATTAACAAAAACTAATTAGCTAAAATAGGAGTCACAGTATGTACAAATAATAAAAGCTGGAAAAGCCAACATAGTTCGCGAGACCAGAAATCGGGAGAAGAGGTAAAAGAAAGTCATTTGATTTTATAGACGCCGAACAAAGAAAACAAAATTAATGACTTATAAGTGCTTTGATAGTCATGTGGTTCGATGGCGTTACATTTAATAATTTTTATATGTTACTGGCGTGGGCTAAGATACGCTCCACAATCTATTTTCTAATAATGGTTGTTTCATGTGTCACTTGTCGTCCCCGGGGGGGGGGGGGGGGGGGGGAAGTGGAGTCAACAAGCACACCTTTAAACCCTTTTTTCCAATGTGGGACTACTGTAAGACCTTTTTCTACAACCCCCCCCCCCCCCCCCGTTATGTCTTATAATCTCTCTCTCTCTCTCTCTCTCTCTCTCTCTCTCTCTCTCTCTCTCTCTCTCTCTCTCTCTCTCTCTCTCTCTCTCTCTCTCTCTCTCTCTCTCTCACTTTATTCCTCCAGAACATACCCCGACAACACTTTCCTCAATCCATTAATAGAATATTTAATGCAGAAAACTATTTCAGGTGAGTGTATTGAATGTGTATATGTAATCTGTAGTGTAGTCTATTGCGTGTGCGAGATAGGACTCTTTATGTCTATGTTTAGCATCCCATCTCTCATCATTATACGGCCATTCGACGACACACCACACAGATTTGGATTGAGCTCACCCGGGGATGCTTCTCTCCTGTCTGATTCTGGCCGTATTCCAATATCTTGAAATTGTGCATGGTCTGATCACCACTGAATAATGGGATTAATGTAAGTCCTTGAATTCTACACACTCACAATTCAGGTAGTTGGGGGGGGGGGGGGGGGTACGGGGTGTCAGGCATTGGTAGCACCTTTGGTAAGAATGGCTCTCATGTCCTTTCAGGACCCATCCCCCAGTGGTCCAAGTCTGACACCCAGCTCGTGTCTGTGGCTCCTAGTATCTGTCAGCATGCGACAGCGGCCACCCCCCGGGCAACAGCTGTGAGAGGCTGGCTAAACCAGGCATGGGTATCCGATTTGGTGTCAAACCAAGAGGTAAACTAGGGTATGCCTACCCAGCATGTGAAGACAGGATTCGGCAGACTGCGCGGAAGAAATCATTCCTGATTCAACGGGCAAGACGGCATTTACCTGCAAAGCGTTATGGAACGTAATGAGCACGGCAAGGCACGTAGAGCGCCCTGGTCATTCCACTGCACCTGTATTCGTCTCCAATCGTCTCGACTTGTCTTGCCACTGGACTCAGATGGACTCAGGCGAGAGAGTGAGGTCGACGAATTGCGCAACTCTTCCTCACTTTAATCCAAGTCATCGCGCAAGTCATTCTTCATCCAACGTCACATATCACCTTCAAGCCCTGTGGCGATGGGCGAGCGGCAAAGCGGCAGGCGTGGGTACGCTGGCAGCCGTAGTCGCAGACCTGCACACAGGCGGCTCAGGCCATATAGTCGTCTTCTACTGACCGGAGCAGCAGTGGGATTCGGCAGCCCCCTGAGCGACTGAGCAGCCCTCTATAGGAACACACTGCTCACCTCTATAGCATGAGGAAGGGGCTAGAAAAGGTGCCCTAAACATTGTCTGCTTCATCACTAACTAACCAGCTAGCCGCGGTTTGTGGGTACCCTAACTGAGGTCGACATACAAAGAAAGATAAAACCAGCAAAGCTAAAAGAGTAAACCATATTCCCTTAACAATTGGAACTTGGAATGTACGCACCCTACTTGACAGAGACGGCGCGACGGGTTCAGAGAGACGAACAGCACTGATTGGGAGAGAGCTGGGCAGGTACAACATCGACATTGCAGCCTTGAGCGAGACACGACTTGCAGAAGAAGGCCAAATCTGTGAAATTGGTGCCGGCTACACATTTTTCTGGAGTGGAAGGAAAAGCGAGGAAAGACGCCAATCAGGTGTGGGATTTGCCATTAAGTCGGCCTTGGTCGGCAAATTAGCTGGATTTCCAAAGGCTATAAACGACAGGCTCATGACCATGAAGTTGCCTCTGCTGAATGGAAGGAAGCACGCAACCATTGTGAGTGTCTACGCACCAACTATGACCAACGAAGATGATGTCAAGAACAAGTTCTATGAGGACCTGCACAATGCATTAACATATGTTCCCAAAGGAGACAAACTTATACTCCTTGGGGATTTCAATGCCAGAGTAGGCACGGACACAACCTCTTGGAGTGGCATTATTGGAAAGCATGGAGTCGGAAATTGTAACAGCAATGGACTCCGCCTCCTTCAGACATGTGCCGAACATGATCTCCTGATTACGAACACAATTTTCCGTCTCCCCATGAGAAATAGGACATCGTGGATGCACCCTCGCTCGAAACACTGGCACCTCATTGACTATGTCATCGTCAGGAGGAGTGTGCCATGTCTTTCCTTATCATTGGGATTATAGAATGGCATTTGACTCAGTTTTAACACTCACCTTTGAACAGTGTGACGAATAATCAAACGACTCCAAGGAAGGAACCAGACTCGTACTTTTATTTTGTATCAAGTGGAACAAATAACAAAGGATGATTCACATGTGTTATTAAACTGCTCCCGAGATGTGGGCGCGGCGTTTAACTATTTACATTTCATGAAACTCCCTGCCTTCTTCCTAATGTTCTCCTTGAGGCGTGGACCTGTCATTTCGCTGTCCTGAGTTTTATCACGTCTAGGTTTTCGGGTTCTGCTTTAATTATCCATTTTGCCGACCGATCCCTCCTCTTGAAAATCTATTCGCTGACGCTCGGAATAAGTTGCATACGGATCTCTGGAAGATACGTCCTCTTTTCAGAATCACACACAGAGAAAGTCCTTTGTTGTTCTGTGACGTTATATTCGTTTCTAATCGTATCTTCCTTTCCTATTTGTCCATTTTTGTGCAGAACTGGGAAAATCCCATTCATGACTTTTGTGGAGTGTACCGTCATATGGCATAATGCCCCCTCCTAGATAAAAAAAATGTTTTCATTTTTTTTTCTATGGATATATGTAGTACTTTGCAAATATATGCATTAACCTTTAACAACGAAACCTGGAAAATTCCTAGTCTCCCCCTTTATCTACTCTCAAAAAAAATAATACTGTCATATGACGGGCACGCCCACCTGTCTAATACCCCATTAGACGTCGTGTGGCTGATCATGGGAGATCATACCAACTAATAACCATATTAGTCCCTACCTTGTCTCAATAGACAAGTGTGTCCTCACTCTAGGTCATACCATGAGTTTTGGACGAGAGTAATAATGGGTTTCCCAGTATTCCATTTTTGGTCGTTGTTGTTGTTCCTCCATATATTCCATGTATATTTATATGTTGGTAGGGTAGACGTAACTATCCATGTCTTGCGAAATTTTATGGAGCCATTTGATATGTTCGACTGTCCAATATTTGTGTGTATATCTTTAGACCATCAGCCAATTCCGTATATATTCATAGATCTTAATGGATCGATTGGCAAAATAGTTCGCTCTTCCAAAATTAATTCAGCTAAAAACCACTCACTCCATCACAATGAACAATTGAATAATAATTATCAATATACATATTCTAACGTACTGACTTATCTACTTAACTTATTAATATAACAAATTAACTCAAACTAATTAACTAAGTAATTGTTCAATTGGAATTAACCAATAAAATTACACAACACAATCTACAAATACTTGACCGCAGTTTTCCACGTAAAATAATGACGGTCAAACATCCATCCAATGTGCAGGACATATTATTGGATCATTGCATCCGTGCATATGTCTCTGTCAATAAATGTAAATTAACCACACATGTATCTATTTGATTATACTATGTATTACTAACAGTATTAATTTAAAGTCACCGATTGTATCAACATTGTTTATTAATTAGGTGCTATTTGAACAGAACCGATACAATAAACTATAACTGAATAAATTATAATATATATTAGTCTTACTATATACTACAATCGACTTAGAATGTCTCATATGATATGATTGACTGATTAAAATCTTGCAGACATAGAGTTGTGAAGAATCCTATATAAATTTAGTAATGTTCTCTATTATAGACATAATTATCAAAGAATATAGAATCAAACTATTTTTAAGATGAATTATAGAACTATTAGATAATGTGAACAATTCTGACAAGTGATATCTGGAATAACCAAGTAATCAGACCTAAGACCCTAATGTGTCTGTAGTGTATTATGTGTTGATATGAACCTAACACTTTCATCCCATTTTATTTTTCTTTATTTATTTCTTTCATTCTATTTCTTTCTTCTATACTTATGGTGTTTCTGTACTGTATGCCTGCTAATATTTGTACTTTTCAACTTTGTTGAATTGAACACTGTCATACTTTTCACTTGTATATATATTGACAATAGAGTATGTTTGATTACCTTACAGCAGACAAACGCCAAGTAAATACAGTATGCATTAATCAATGCATTTTGTTTATTGTAAATTTGTTTGTTATTATTGACTTGTGTGTAAATTTCCTTGAGTGATTGAATGACTGTATTTTTATTCACAATATCATCAATATATGCTTTTGTTTGTGAGGATGTGTTCCTGACTATGGATGGTACCTGAGATAAGGTCAATTTCAGCCATATCAAAATGTTTGTAATAAATATGGTCACAATATCCCATGTCGTCTGTTGTTTGTAACCATTATGTTTAACTTTTGTTATCTTCTTGTGTGCTACTCTGTTGTTATTAACAGTCGGTTGAACTTTTAATGAATGTGTAATTCCTTCTTCTTGTGATACTTGGGTTTGTGATTCTGTGCGTATCACATCAAGTTTGCGTTCTCCAGTTTGAACGTAATCTTTAACATCAGTGATGTTACCAATTATCAACCCAGCACATGGGTTTGGCAGTACTGCTGCGCATACTTTACCTTCATAATATGGGCATTTTATACTGACCCATGCGGTTTTGTACATTTCTATTGTACCACCAAATGTTCTGCACTGAATACTTTTACCTGTATAATTACTTTCTTTTATGAGTTTGTGATTAACCCCTGTAATATCCGAACCTGTGTCTCTAAAACAGTTTGTTGGTAACCCATTAACCTCCGCTTGGTATATCATCAGAGTACCTTGACGAGTGCATGCTGCGTTCGCTTCATGAATATGCCTCTTGTGGGCTGATGTGAGGTCATCACCATTAATGTGACATTCCTTACCTGTTCTGTTATTATATGACTCTATAATGGCTGCGTGTGTGTCCTCTATATCATCTGAATCGCTACTACTACTAGACAACACATATGCATTACTCGCCTCTTTCCACGTATTCTTCATCGGACAAGACTTGCTAGTGTGCCCGTACGCCCGACACGAGAAACATTTGATGCTTCTCTTGAATGAGTCATACTTACTCTTTTTCCTTAATGTGATGTCACGAAGATAATCTGTATACCCAGGGTGTCGATCACACATTTCCAAATGTCCATGAGACAATTTGCAATACTGACATCTGGATAGGTGTCCTTTTCTTGGTCTGTCTCCCTCTCTGTTAGAATACTGGTATGGACTATTTCTATTCCTATTACCACTAAATTTTCTAAATTTGCCATTGCCTTTCTGGAATCTAGCACTTGCTCCTATTATCAGTTCTGGCGGTGTACAATTTGCGAATATGTCTCGATGTGCATTGAAATATGATTCTCCCCTCGTTTCCATTTCCTTAAGATCTTTGCATTTATTCTCCACTAGAAATACAGACATGACCTCTGGTACTGCAGATAGTAGTCTATCTCTAATTATTAAGTCTCGAATTTTATTGTAATCAGACCCAATATCAGCGGCTTTAGTCCATTTATCAAAAGATGAGGTTAACTCAGAAACAAAGTCAAGGAATGTTTGGTTAGACTTGGGAGTGAGTGTTTTAAATTTTGTACGTAAGCCCGATTCATCTAGACTGAAGTGTGCCAACACACGATCTCTCATGTATTTGTAGTTAGTACGTAAGTCCTCAGGTATTAACTCAATTACCTTTAAAGGCTCCAATGCGAGATGCCTGTGGAATAGAATTGGTATGTCTTGTTCCGGTACCTTGTAATGCTTTACGAGTACTTCAAAGTTGGTAATCCAAGAACTGACCGAATCGCCTTGTTGAAAGTTGCGAAAAAGCCCTTGGTACTTCTTCACTGGATCATTCTGTTTTGCACGACTTTTCTCTCGTTCAATCTCCGCTTCATGTTCCATCTGTAAAGTCTTGACTTTCAAATTACCTTCCACTTCTTTGTCCTTCCAGAGTGTCTCTGTTGCCAGCTTTTCCCTATCAAAAGCAAGTTGTTTCTCTTTCAATTGCATTTCCATAATTAGCTTTTCCTTTTCAGCAGCCATCTTTTCGCGTTCCAAGGCTATCTCTTTTTCTCTAGCTGCTATCTCGTTTTGCTTGATCGCCATCTCTCGTTCTTTTAGTTCTTTTTCCTCTCGTTTTGCTTCCTTTTCAGCCGCTAGCTTTTCCAATCTTTCCTCTTTCTCATGTGCTGCTTGAAGACGTTTCTCTTCTTTTTGCTGTAATTGATAGTCGCTGAACTCTTGTTTCGCCCACGCTCTAAGTTCTGCTCCAGTCAATCCCGTATTCTCACCCATTACCATGTAATCCTGCAGTGTAGACATCTTGACCTACCTGTATAATACTCTAGCTGTAATAAAATATCGAAGTGGAAAAAGAAGACAAGAATATCGACAAAGTTGTAATAATGTTTTTCTAGGAACAGAGTCGATAGTATATCTCGTGGTATCAACTTCGACCACAATATCAACTTAATTCAGACAAATAATGTAAAGTTGACGATCACTCAAGAATATATCACTCAAACTATACGACAATTATACGAAACGTGTCATAAATAAACCACAAACTAATTATGGAAAAATATGTTCAATATAAAGAATATATATGTATAAGTACGGCGACACAATACTAACATTGACAAAAGACGATTGACGCCAGACGACAATACCTATTTTCATTCACAACAGACAAAATTATTACTCCTAAAAAATTTAAGTAACAACACGATAAACACTTTATATACTACTTACAATTACGATACCAACAATGTGTGTTATCACACGCAAGACCAATACAAATGACTTTTCGTATTGACCTGATGCTAGTCAACACAAACGATTTCCAAAGTAATCAAGCGTGCTTAACCACTTTAGAAATACCCATTCCAATCACCCGCACTGCTAGTTTGTAATTGCTTTTGTTAACATTTATAATCAGCACCTTATTAATATACAACAGATGTTGGACAATCGACCACAATAAACAATACTGGCCTTAACGAGTTTCCAAATCCATCCAGTGTCCCATGAATGTAAACTGTTGATTTGACTGACGATAATGTTCTGTATTGACGTAACTAGTATTTGCTGTCCGATCGATTGACGTATGAGTAGAACAATTATACTGTGTCTCCGTGTTAGTTGCTCCTGTTTGCGTATGACGATAGTGTAATAAACTTACACTAGTACCCTGAAACCACGCGGTTCGTGGCCGACTTCAGCGAAACTTAGTCGGCTGTGGTACCATCGACGACCCTTGAATAACTGGAAACGACGCTGACTAACAGCGTGACTCCTATGTATGGCGTCGAGAAGCGTAATGATCCAGTTCCCTGGTTTGAGTTACTTCATTGAAAATGGCCATCATTATTTCCTGTGCGAGCGTTGGTGATAAAGTTGAAAAGGCGTGCATGAACTCTCTGGGGTAAATGTCGTTGTGAATTAGTGTCTTGACTATATTATGATATATCTATGATATGCACCACGTATCTAAATAAATATCTTGTGACTGGGTTCTTGATGTCTTCCTGGCCAGTGCAAATGACGTTAGTAACTGGCGCCAGTGGCTAGTTAATAATATTCCTTGTTGGAAGACGATGTACCCAAGGCCGACATATCATAAGTCCGGTGTGTCTATACTTTAATGCGATTAAGCCAATATTATGTCAATTAAATGTCCGATCAGGTATTTTTAGTGCAATATATTGTGCAACATTGATGTGGTGGAATGTAGTGTCCGTCTCCGATGTGTGTTGATATCTTTCATAATGTTATCAGTGTCCACCAGTTCGTTGTTCGAAGTGTAACAATGTCCGTAAAATCTCTGAGTGTTGCAGCATAAAATCATCCAACACGTAATCAAAATGTTCGGTCTTGTGACGTATATTGTATTTACAATACGTATCTATCCAGTAGTTGAAAGCTCCAAATCCTCCTGTTGTCTGTTGTGTGGTGCGTATGTACTGTCTACTCGTGTCCCGTTGGAGAATATCAAGGGTAACATTCCATGTAGACCACAACTGTGTTGATCCTGAGCGAGTGAGGTGTCGGTTCAGCGTAATGTTCTACCATTTGTCCGTGATAACGTGTGCGGTGTTGACTGTGTATCATAAAGTAATGTTCACGCGTCTAGTATGATTTGCAAATGGAGACTCACTGTGGACTATGTTCGATCTCAACACATGTCGAAGTCAGTTCTAATGACATCATAAGTATAGGTACGTGTAATACGTCTATGAAAAATAGACATTTCGGAGAGCATTATTTTGTGCATTAAATGTACTTACTGCAGATCTGTCACTGAATATTCTTCAAATTAAAACGAAGAAAAGATCGTTTGTAGTTGTGATCATTATGTGCACCAGTGTGCGTTTTGCCTTTTGTTTGCTGATGTGCATATGTATAATAAATGGTTGTGTTCTTTCTTAACGTTCAGCATAATGATTGTTCGTTATAAATACTCTCCATCATATACTTTATATATATATACTTTCCTACCTTCCTTTCTCCTTTGATTGTTCAAGTTGCTCTTATGAATGATTCATTCCCGATGTTCTAACCATTGTGTATGGAGGCCGACATTTTTTTACTTTTCCACACTCTTGACGTTCTTCCGATGCGACTCCGTGCGTGTCACTGTATTCCGGCGCGCAATTCATTTTCCATTAGTGCGCATTTCTTGTTCACTAATACTTTTGCGGGAAGATCTTGTTGACAATTGGATTCTAAAAAAAACCGGCGAGCTTCCCATCTTTATGCCATGTCTTTCCTTATCATTGGGATTATAGAATGGCATTTGACTCAGTTTTAACACTCACCTTTGAACAGTGTGACGAATAATCAAACGACTCCAAGGAAGGAACCAGACTCGTACTTTTATTTTGTATCGAGTGGAACAAATAACAAAGGATGATTCACATGTGTTATTAAACTGCTCCCGAGATGTGGGCGCGGCGTTTAACTATTTACATTTCATGAAACTCCCTGCCTTCTTCCTAATGTTCTCCTTGAGGCGTGGACCTGTCATTTCGCTGTCCTGAGTTTTATCACGTCTAGGTTTTCGGGTTCTGCTTTAATTATCCATTTTGCCGACCGATCCCTCCTCTTGAAAATCTATTCGCTGACGCTCGGAATAAGTTGCATACGGATCTCTGGAAGATACGTCCTCTTTTCAGAATCACACACAGAGAAAGTCCTTTGTTGTTCTGTGACGTTATATTCGTTTCTAATCGTATCTTCCTTTCCTATTTGTCCATTTTTGTGCAGAACTGGGAAAATCCCATTCATGACTTTTGTGGAGTGTACCGTCATATGGCAGAGTGACAGACAAGACGTTCGAGTGACAAAATCCATGTGTGGTGCCGATGTTTGGACAGACCATCGTCTCATTGTCTCGAAAATGAACATCCACATCAGGCCACCACGGCGTCCTCAAGGGGCGAAAATGCAAACAAAGCTAAATGTCACCCGCCTAAACAGCAAGAAAATGCAGCAGTCGTTTGAAAATATGCTGGAAGACCGCCTCAAGCCCAATGCTGAAGCTAAACAGGATACAGAAACAGAATGGAGAGCCCTAAAGGACACAATTTACAACACTGCTATGGAAATCCTGAGTCCAGCCCCCCGAAAGCATAAAGACTGGTTTGATGAAAATTCCGAAGACATCAACCAATTGCTGGCCGAGAAACATCTTCTCCTCAAGGCACATTTGAATGACCCAAAGTCAACATAAAAAAGATGCTTTCAAGAACATTCAGAGAGTAGTGCAGCAGAAACTTCGGCACACGCGGGACTCCTGGCTGAGCAGCAAAGCTGATGAAATTCAGGGCTTTGCTGACAGACATGATATGAAAAACTTCTACGACTCACTGAAAGCGGTCTATGGTCCTTCATCACCAGGCATAGTTCCCCTCCTCAGTGCAGACGGGGGAACATTGGTCACCGATAAGAAAGAAATCCTCCAACGCTGGGCAGAGCATTTCAGCAAAATCTTAAATGCAACTTCCTTCTTCGATGATGAAACCATCAACTGCCTTCCTCAAGTTCCCACCAATGAGACACTTGATGACCTGCCAACCATAGTGGAAATAAACAAAGACATCCAGCAACTCTCCAGCGGCAAGGCACCTGGTCCTGACTCCATCCCAGCAGAGATATACAAGGCAGGTGGGCCGGTCCTAACAGAGCAGCTTCACCAAGTCTTCACAAACATATGGATGAACGAGACCATGCCACAAGATTTTAAGGACGCGTCAATAGTCCACCTTTAAAAACGTAAAGGAAACCGCCAATCCTGTGACAACCACCGAGGCATCTCCTTGCTTTCAATTGCAGGGAAGATACTCGCCAGAATTCTTCTCAATCGCCTCACAGCCCATTCGATCAAGGTCTTCTTCCTGAGAGTCAATGTGGCTTCAGAAAAGAACGTGGAACTGTTGACATGATTTTCGCTGCAAGGCAGCTGTAAGAGAAATGTCAGGAACAGAACTGCGAAATGTTCTCCACTTTCATTGACCTTACCAAGGCTTTTGATACAGTCAGCAGAGAAGGACTGTGGAAGATTATGGCAAAATATGGCTGTCCACGAAAGTTTGTCCAAATAGTGCGGCTATTTCATGACGGCATGCAGGCAAGAGTACAGGAAAATGGCTGAACTGTCTGAACCCTTTCCTGTCACCAATGGAGTGAAGCAAGGATGTGTCCTGGCACCAACACTGTTCAGCCTCATGTTTTCAGCCATGTTGATGAATGCCTTCGAGAACGATGACATTGGAATAGACATCAACTACCGTATGGATGGAAAGTTATTCAATCTCAGAAGGCTGAAAGCTAAAACCAAAATTAACAGCGGCACCGTCAGAGAGCTCCTGTTTGCTGATGATTGCGCTCTATACGCCAACTCAGAGGCGGACATGCAACATAATGTTTCAGCTTTCTCACATGCCTGTGCCAACTTTGGGCTCAATATCAACTTGGAGAAGACTGTAGTTATGTACCAGCCAGCTCCAGGGAATAATCACACTGTGGCGAATATCAAAGTGAATGATCATAGACTAAGTGTTGTGGACAAATTCACCTATCTTGGCAGCACCGTGTCACAAGCTGCCACAATCGATGACGAAGTGAATGCAAGAATCTCCAAGGCCAGTGCAGCCTTTGGCAGACTGTACAAGAATGTATGGGACAGAACTGGAATAAGCCTGCAAACAGATCTTAAAGTCTACAAAGCAGTTGTATTATCCACACTGCTATATGCTTGTGAAACCTGGACTGTTTATCAGCGACACGCTAGGAAATTAAACCACTTCCACACAGTCTGCCTAAGGAAGCTACTGAAGATTAAATGGCAAGACAAGATTCCAGACACTGAAGTCCTAGAAAGAGCATCCATGCCCAGTATCCACACTATACTGATGAAGAATCAGATTCGCTGGGCTGGTCACTTGACTCGCATGCCAGATCACAGGCTCCCTAAACGAATTTTCTACAGCGAACTGCGTTGTGGTAAACGCTCCCAAGGTGGCCAGAGGAAACGTTTTAAAGACACTCTGAAAATTTCACTGAATGCTTTTGGAATTCATCATGACACCTGGGAGGCTGCAGCCAGAGACCGAAATTCGTGGCGTGCATCATTGCGCAAAGGTGCAGTCATATGTGAGGCAACCAGGACTGCAAGAGCTGTGAAGAAAAGGCAGGACAGAAAAACCACTGCAGGAAATCCTCCTCCAGAGACGTCAAGCATTCTTTGCCCACATTGTCAAAGAACATTTCGAGCCAAAATAGGCCTTATCAGCCATCTTAGAACCCACGGCTCCACACCTTCAACCCCACTGGATGAAATGATTGGTCATCATCATTCTTGATGGACAAACAACAACAGTTAATAAAATCCATTGCTGAAAGCACATCAACACTGTCTAAATCACTGTATCTAGATATGTCCGACACACTGTCGCCGGTTAGTCAATTAATTATTCTTGTATGCATGGAAACTGTTCGTGAGTTATCCCTTTTTCCTTTTTATATTTTTACAGCGTTCAGAATCTTTTGGTTATTTCGCTCTGCCCCAGAGAAGTAAATTCCTATACACAGAGTTCATATTCTTGAGGTAATTTATCTCTGCACCCGAGAAGTGCCATTTCTTCTTCTCAAGGGTATGTCAGGTGACTTTCCGTGGAACCTGTCGAATATATATATATATATATATATATATATATATATATATATATATATATATATATATATATATATATATATATATATATATATATATATATATATATTCTTCTTCTTCTTTCGTTCGCTTGAAATATGTCTATATCTGCAATGTCGTCTCTTGCATGAATTGAACTTTTTTTTCAGTTCACACAGTGGTCCATAGAGTTTATCTTCCACTGTCGTCTCTCTAGGCCAGAAGGTTTGCCTAGATATGTTATATTTTGGGCAGTCTTGGAGTATGTGCTCTGCTGTCTGCGACGCCAATCCACATGTGCACATGGCTGTTTCACCAATCTTGAATTTTGTATACATGTGGTTGCGTAATCTATTGTGTCCTGTTCTGAGGCGCAGAATAATGACTTGTTCTGGTCTGTCCATAATGTGGTAGTCATCTTGAGCAGGTTTTGGTGGCTTTCTGACTGATTTGATCATTCTTTTCTTTTGGTGGTATGTAACGGGCACATCAGGCTGTTCCTCTTTGGCTCCTTCCTTAGCCAATTGATCAGCTCTGTCGTTTCCGGGTACTCCACAGTGGGATGGTATCCACTGTATGGTGACTTTATGCTGACTGCTAAGTTCAGAAAGTAGTGTCCTTAGTACTGGCAATTTCCCAGAGAGGAGCGCCTCGAGTACTGATTTTGCATCTGTTAGTAGCACCACAGGTTGAGTACCATTGCTGTTATTTAGTAATTTCTCTGTTGCTATCTTGATTGCCTCAATTTCGGCATCATAGTTATGGCAGTACTTTCCTGTCGGTACTCTGGCTGTGTCCCTAGTATTATTTGGGTATTCTATGTACACTCCCGCTCCTCCATTTCGAACAGCATTTTGTGCTGACCCATCTGTGTAGACTCGGATCCAGAGGTCCTGTGGGTATTCTTCATCAAGGAAGCTGAGAGTGGCTGTTCTGCGCTGCACACTGTTCTGTTCTTCCTTGTCAAATATTCCTCTCACTTTTGTCTGGATTTGTAACGATAGTCTATGCTCATCTTTCCATGGAGTTCGCTCTGGAATAGTTGTTAGGGGGATACCAACTGTGGGCAGATCAGTGGTTTCTCTGCAGAGTCGTTTGGCCTGGTGGATAAAACTACTTCTTTTCAACCGCCCCATAGCTAGGTTTTCAAATCTGTTCTTCATAGGGTGGCCTGGCAAGCTGAGGAACTTTTCTGCTTGTATTAGCGTTTTCGTATCTCTGCGCTCACTCAGTGCCTGTGTCCTCCCCATCTTCTCCATTTCCACTATAGGGGTTGATCTCATCCCTCCTGTGGTGACTCTAAGTGCTTGATTTTGCACCTTGTCCAGCTCTTGTAGTGTGGTATTTGATGCTGAACACCACGCAGTTGACCCATATTCCAGGTGTGGTCGTATGCTCTGTTGGTAAACTTTGCTAAGTATTTTCGTACTGGCTCCCCATGTGGTTCCACTTAGCTTTCTCAGGATGGCTATTTTCCTTCTGGCTTTTGCTACTGCTTTGTTGATGTGCTTTCTCCATGTCAGCTTGCCATCAAATGTTACTCCAAGGTATGTTGGTTCTTTATCTTCTCTTAGGGGTGTTCCATTTATCTGGATGATCCCTGCCTTTTGTTTTGGAGAGAGGGTAAATAGGGTTGTGCTGCACTTGTCAGTGTTTATGCTGACACACCATCTATTTGCCCATGCAGCAAATGTATCTACAGCTCTTTGTAGCAATCTGGTGGCCACTGATGCATATTCATTTGTGCTCCATAGAACCAGGTCATCGGCGTACATTGCCGCTTTAATTCCATGCGGTAGGTGAGCAACAAGATCATTGATGAAGATTAGAAAAAGTGTGGGGGACAAGACTCCGCCCTGGGGGACACCGTGACGCAGTAGTACTTTCTTGCTCTTGAGTCCGTCTATCTGTACTCGGGCTCTTCTGTTGTGCAAGTATGCTTTCACCCATTTGTACATTCTTCCATTGACTTTGCAGTTTCTCAGTTTCTTCATCAGACCTTCTTTCCAGACTTTGTCAAAGGCTTTCTTCAGATCTATCCATGCCGCAAGCACCAGCTTCTTCTCTTGGAATGCATCCTCAATTTCTTGAGAGAGGTAGGTTGTCTGATCTTCCGTAGAGTAGCACTGCCTAAAGCCAGCCTGCTGTGGCACAAGGATGTTTTTACTTTCAATGTACCACTGCAGTCTGTGATTGATGATGCGCTCCAGTGTTTTGCAGAGACAGCTGGTGAGGCTAATTGGTCTGTAGCTAGAGGCAATGGAACCATCTTTCCCTGATTTTAGGAGGGGTATCATGATTGCTTCTCTCCAGGCTTGTGGAACACTGCCTAAGGTCCAGCTGTTATTGAAGATCTGCAACAGCTTTGTTTTGGCCTCTGTTCCTAGGTTCCTGATCATTTCATTGGAGATACCATCAGCTCCTGGTGACTTTCTCATTTTCAGTTTTGATATGGCTAGCTCCAGTTCGCTGATTGTGATGGGTGCCTCCAGAACCTCATGTACTATTTCCTTCTGTCCTGTATGTTGTCGTTTCTCTCGAATCTCTTGTTGTTTCTCTGGACTAATTTTGATATTGCTATCTTGTGCGAACGATTCCGCAAAATGGTCAGCTGCTTGCTTTCTTGTTAAGATTTTTCCATCTTTATGTAGTGCAATTTTTGAGTTTCTCCCTGTGCCCTCGTCATTAAGCTGTTTTATTAGCTTCCACAATTTCCTTGTGTCTCTTTCAAAGTTCAGAGACTCTGTTTTCTCCTGCCAGCTTTTCCGTCTAGCCTGCAGCTTGGCCCTTTGAAATTTGGCTTTTGCATGCTGGAATTTATTGTGGTGCTCTTGGCTGGGTGTGGCCTCTGCTTGCTTTCTACACACTTCAACATCATTATGCAACTGTTCCAGTTCACTACTCCAGTAGGGTTTATATTGTTTACGGGCTCCTCTTGGTACTGTTTCTCGCGCTGCCTGTAGTATGCATTTCCCAAACTCTTCAACTGCTTTATTTATGTCTTTCTCAGTGTTCAGGTTTCTAACCAGTATGCTGGTGCGATGCTTGTACATTGCCCAGTCTGCTTTCTTGTAGTTCCACCTCGAGAGGGTGCTGCTTTCACTTACAAGCTCATTTTCTACGGTTAGAAAGACTGGCCGATGGTCACTGCCACCAAGTTGTTTCCCAACAGTTCGTGTAATGTTCCACTCCAGGTCTGGTGAATGAAAAGCCAGGTCAGGTGTAGTTGTAGAGTGCCATGATCTCGAGTAGAAAGTATGTCGGTCGGACGGCTTGTTAATCAACATGAATCTATTCTCATCCTGCCAGTCTTCCAGTCTCTCTCCTCTCTGGTCCATGTAATCATAGCCCCAGCTCTGCGAGTGGCTGTTGAAATCGCCACACACAATCATTTTTTCTTTTAGTGGTAGAGTGTCCAGTGCCTGTGGGCGGTCACTTGGACAGTAGTAATTGATCAGATGTAGATCTGTATTACCTGTCTTAAGTTTAAGTGTCTGATACTCAGCCCCTTCCATGTAGACTTTGATTTGGGAAGCCATGATGTTATTTCTTACAAGGGTCAGTATCCCACCTTTTCGCCTGTTCTTTCGGTCAGATCGGTAACACTGGTAGCCTCTGATTTTGAAGGCTATATTTTCATTGAGGTGAGTTTCTTGCAAGCAACATATGCTTAACTTTTTCTTGGTCCAAGATTTTTTCTAATTCTATTTTTTTGTTGCTGACTCCCTCCGCATTCCAGTGCATTATTTTAAGTCTTCGTTTAGTATAGGCCAGTCGTCCTATTCTCATGTCCCCTGGCTCCACAGGACATCTGAGAAGGACCTCCAGTAGTTGGGGTTGGACCCTTTCGAGACATAGGGCCCGGCACTGCACCTGCCTGGGGCTCCAAAGCAGGGCGAGCACCATAACGATTAGCAGTAGTCGACATATTCCATTTTGCGTGATTGCGTGGCATCCTGATTTCTGTGGTGCGCCTCTTGGCTGGTTGCCTCCGTCTTCAGCACCTTTCTTTGCTAGAGCAGACTGTGGTCTCACTCGAGTGTAGATGTGTACGCGCGCACACACCTGTCTGCGCATGCATGTACGTGCATACACATCTAGAGCATACTGGTTATTTTCCGGCGCCAGAGACTCGCCGTCGCCCCTTCTCCTGTTAGTTTAAACAGGTCCGCCACGTGAAGGCCAGGAGTTGGACTTTTGCTGCATAGGTTATGTATTCACGAGCCATTGAGGTATTTGAGCAATGTTGGGCGCTCACCCCATCACCGCGCCTCGGCTACATACAGCAACATTTGGAACCCATATATATATATATATATATATATATATATATATATATATATATATATATATATATATATATATATATATATATAACCAGGTGATATCAACCTGACTCAGACTAATACTTATGTGAGAGTAGGCCTCAGGCCATACTCAGATTGTACAGAACGATACTCTGACATAAGACATATGAGTTCATCAAACTCCAGACGACTAGATAAAAGAAGGAAAAGCTAACGGCAAGGCACAGACACCCAGTAGACAACCCTACCAGAATATCCGAGCATAGACCTATCATACCGAGTGCACTTACACATCACTTGCCTCAGCCTAATTCCTGCCTCATCCTTCTTCCGACACTCTATTCCTACGATCACACACGCAAGTTCACTATGCTAGATTAATAAGCTAAAGCACTATTACCTTATCACAACTATTGTAGTCCTGAATCGGAACACATGTGCACATTAGTACAAATGTCCTTTGCCTCTAAGCAACTCGGGACATCGTCATTCCTATTATAATTATGACCACGAATAGATCAAAACACTTCTGCTAGATGGAATAGTTGTTAGCACACTAAATCAAACATGCTTTTCAACCAATATATAATGCTTCGGTAAGACGTCACTTGCTTTTCTCCTCCCAACCAAATCACCCCCACTCATCTTTTGATCTTTTGATCTCTGCCCCAAAACCTGGTTAACAATATTCTTTGATAAAGACGATCTCCCGGTATATCGTTTTTTCCCCGTCGCTGACGGGACTCCGCTCACCGTACATCAAAGATTTCAGACTCTTTGATCGGGACCGAGCTTACACCAAACCAAATCGTAGCGAACTTGCTCGACGCTTTATGTCCTTTGAACCATTCGGTCAATGACCCTCACAACGACTGTCTCCGTCCTCACTAATCAGGGCGATGGCCTCCAGTATTTTGTGACGTCATGTGAGGAAGTGTTGTTTTTCCCTTTGAAATCGCGCCCTCTTTATGAGAAAGACATACCAGTGGCTAAGGACTACTTTTCAATCTGTTAAGAATAAGTTTGAATACATACCCAAGATTGAGATACTTTGAATATATGCAACAAATTATGAAGTGGGTACCGGAGAATTGTTATAGAAAATAAAGACGGTCGTCGGAGTATCGACCACCAACAACAACCAAGAGACGGTTGCCCGAAAAGCGAAGGTGGGTCTGACAAATTACTGGGTTGTTGTAAATATGAGCTATGCTGACCTGGGTATGTTGAATCGCCTTACAAGCCTACTCCGTATGGACTCCTGCAGAACATCACCTGCCTCTTCCCTAGCAAGCAGGCAATGCTAGGGCGACTGGTTATTTCCTGCAATATCCAAACTTTGCTTTTGGAATTAATTAAACACGGGAATCGTCGCCGGAGCTAAGGAGCATGTGCTCTGCGCTTGACAAATCTTTCAGAGGCTAGCGAAGAGAGAGTGAGGAGGAGAAGACGAGGAAATGGTGAGAGAAGAAGGCATAGAAATAAGAGGGCAAGCGCCAGGAGATCAAGACGAAAAGTGGAGAGACTAGGTTTCAACCATGAATGATGGGATACTGGAATTGTCGTAGTACCAGGCAGAGAGGTCCTGTATTGGAGAGACTCATATATGATTTTGGTGTCATCATGCTCCAGGAGCTCAATACAGACAAATACAATTGCCCTGGGTAAGCCATGTATATGCCCTGTATATAAAACCTACTGGGCAGAAGAGACATGGGCAAGGTCTGCTGGTGACGGAAGGAGTGAATCATGTGGTACCTGACTTGAGCCAGTGGAATCACAGTGCAAGAGAGGTCCAGGGTATATAAATGGAGATTGGTGGCTTAAATTGGAACATCATAAATGTATATGCCACAGATGACTGTTTTGTCAGAAAGAAACACTGGGACTGGCTTAAGGAATTAGAGGCATTACCAGGTGGTAGACTACTCATATGTGGAGACTTCAATGCGAGGAGCAGAGATTGGGACTGTAGTGGAGAAACCCGATGGGGAATTGCCCTTGCGAATGCCCTGGTGGACTCCGATGTGGTCTGCATAAATGATGGTAGGCCGACTAGAATGGCGATGAGGGCTGGCGATGCAAACACAGCTATTGACTAAGCAACTTGTCTCCCAGTCATCAGTCCTTGATGTAAAGTGGACTGTTTTGAATGACCATGGGCGTGATCACATGCCATGCTCAGTCTTGATCTCTAATTCCATAAACGTTAAGGCTGGGAGAGCGCTCAAGACCTTCCGGTATGAGTGGGCTGATGGCATTCTTGGTCGCCTCAGACAGGGGGCTTGCAACAGGACTGTTAAAACTCCTTTTATGCAACCCCCATAGTGGACCACAGAGGTAGACCATGCTTGGAAATCAATTAGAGCTGCAGTGAAGCAGCTAAAGAAAGTGCGACAGACACTCCGAAGCTAACGAGAGGAAGTGAACACAGCGGAAAATGTCAAGAAAGACAAGGTGGAGGTTTTCAAGTGCTGTTCTGCAGAGGCCAAAACGAAAAATGGGGA
The DNA here is from genome assembly GCA_014155875.1 of Cepaea nemoralis. NCBI lineage: Eukaryota > Metazoa > Mollusca > Gastropoda > Stylommatophora > Helicidae > Cepaea > Cepaea nemoralis. The sequence continues at coordinate 2,388 of JACEFZ010026881.1, read as the reverse complement.
TGTTTCATAAAGGAGATTGGAGGTGATAAAACACTGCGAAAATTCTGGAAACTGTATAGACAAATGCAAAGAAAAGATCGGCCTATGTCAGTGGGAACAATTTATAGAGATGATGGTGTGCGCGTGACAACAGACAAAGAGAAAGGGTAGTCGTTTCTCCAGAGATTTTTTAGAGCAGACCAATCTTAATGATGCTAATACCAGGGATGCAGTTAGAGAGGAATTATCTGGCACCATGAAGAATATGCATTATAAAGACATCATACGGGTTGAAGATGTTAAACATATTTTGAAAAAGGCAAAAGACACGGCACCCGATGGGGTTAGGTATGGCCACATGAAGGCTTTGAGCTATGCAGACCTGAAGGAGATGACCGACTGCTTTAACCAGAGCATTAGGAAAGCATCAGTACCTCAGGATTGGGTGCACAGCTATCTCATCCCTCTCCCAAAACCATTCAAGGATCATTCAAAGCTTAGCTGCTTTAGGATCATCACCCTTCAAAATACATTTGGGAAGGTTCTAGAGAAGATAGTTGTTGTCAAGCTACAAGAGTTTTTTGAAAGGGGGAAGTTTCTTCTACAAGGCCTGGTTAGCTACAGGCTAGGAAAAGATACCTGGTCAAATGCAGCCACTTTTGCCTTTGATGTTTATGAGGGGTTCCAGAGTAGACAGGAAACGATGGCGGCAGCGCATGATCTCGAGGACGCGTACAATAGAGTTCGTTATGATATGTTGATGACCGCACTGATGGAGAAGGGGGTCAATTCCTGGTTGGTAAACTGGATAGCAGCCGCCCTGCATCCTCGTCGGGTTGCTCTCCGTCTGGGTACATGGACCTCAGAGCCACATATTTTAACCCCGGGACTTCCACAGGGATCTGCAATCTCACCGGCGCTCTTCAACGTGTATTCGAGTGCCAGATGGTTAGTGAAGAATATAACAATCAACCTCAGTAAAATGACTCATTGTCCAAGAGAAAGAAACCATTCCAAACAGAAATTCGGAAGCTTGTACCAACATTGATGGATAACTCAAAGCCGTTAGACAATCGCAGTTATGGCTACATTTATTGTCTGTGTTCATGCTTGTGCTCACAAATCAATAATATTAATAATTCTCATAATTACTGTGCCTGTTCAGCCAGGCGGGACAATATTAAAATCAGATATATAATGTTAGCAAAAATGAACCTACTCTACAACTGCTGATATAAATGTATTAACGCTTCCAGTCAACTATTGCTCCTTACCAAGTGGTCTCTATGTCACCTTGTTGTGATTTCCAAGTCTCACTTGAAGCATTTGCATCGATCCGTCATTTTCTAACAAATATGAATCGTGCCTTAATACTTTACCTCTTCTATCCCATATCATTTGCCATCAATGCGATTTCCTGCCAGTTCATAACGAAATCTTGTCTTTCCGTGAAAGAATCGTGCTGCCTCCTAGCTGTCAGCCCAAGGACTATCTGTTGTTGTTGTTGTTGTTGTTGTTGTTGTTGTTGTTGTTGTTGTTGACTACTTCTGTGACGTTTCTTGCCTTCTCACGTCACTTCTATAGTTTCTCCTATCTTTTAGTTGGAGATTTTCTTACAATTCCTTTTTGACGTCATTTCGTCTGACATGCTACTTGGCAACAGCAAGATTGCAAACCTAGAAGTACCAGGGGTTGGAAGGATACTAACATTTGCAGATGATATTCTTGCATATAGGCAGGGGAGAGATAGGGAGAAAACAGCCCAGGCGACAGTAGACAAAGTGATTGACTGGTGCACTGAAATGAGTGCTGTCATCCACCCGGAAAAGGAGGCTGTTTTGTGGTGCTCTCTGGACAACAGGATTGTGAGAGCTGATGTCCCAAACCTCGCAATAGATGGTAGAAGCGTCATGTAAGAGAACAAACTGAAGTATCTGGGGATCACATTTGACAGGAGTCTGTCCTTCAAGGACCATGTGGAAACGGTTGTGACAAGGTCTCAAAATGGACTCAATGCACTTAATACTATGGCTGCAATGGACACAGAGCAGAGAATTCTCTTCACACTATACCAGCACTTGATCCACTCAGTGATTGATTATGAACTAGGACTGCTCACTGTCTCAAAGTGTCAGCTGGTGAAATTAGAGCGCATCCAGAATGAAGCTATGCGGGTCATTCTGGGATGCACTAGAGACACCCCAGTAGTGTGTATGCGTTGCATCCTTGGTCTGCCGAATGTTGCTGGTAGGCACAAGGTGATGCAGGCGAAGGCATACCTCAGAGTAGCTGCAGACACAGATCGCCATTTGCATGAGGCGCTGGACGCAGATAAGGGTCAGAGACTGATAAGAGAGAAATCATGGATGGCTCAGGAAAAAGGGTCAGAGACTGGGGGTAAGAGACGAC
>JACEFZ010026880.1:40000-140062 GCA_014155875.1 Cepaea nemoralis | reverse complement strand
TTTTTGGGGCCCGGTTTTTTTTTTGGTTTTTTTGTTTTTTAATGTTTTTGTTTTTCGACCCTTTTCAACTTGGCTTTTTTTTCAAATTTTTTGGCTTTTTTGTTTTTTAGAGCTCTTTCCGCTGTTTCTATCTTCCGTTCAACAGTATTTCAGCGTATTTTTTTCTCACCCTTGTGTTAATTCATCACCTTCCAAAACTTTAATTTCAAACCCAAAATCGAGGGAAAATCAAATAATGAGACATGAGGGAAAGAAATATGTCAAGGAAAATCAATCAGACAATATATGAAAAATGGTTAGTGGGGAAAAAAAACTTAAAATTATAATTTAAAACGATGCGTCCCCACTAATCATACGTAAAGTTAAAGTGAAAAAAAAAAATTATACTAAAGGGGTGCCCTTGGTATGGGACAAAAGGGTTGGGGGGCAATCGGGCTAGAAAACTGTAAGGTCTTTCCCTTCAGAACCACTAATGCCCTCTACGGCGGGGTTTTATGGATGGTAGGGCAAAAACCTGCTTTTTTTTTTGGAGAGAAAAAAGTTAGCGTGTGTTTTTTTGGGTGGGGGTGCCTGTAGTCACTAAGTTTTTGTTTTTGGTTTTTTATGGCTTTGAGTATAATTGTATGCCCGTAAATTTGTCGTCAAAAGTGTTTTTTTTCCCAACAGAAGTTACCCCCTTTCCAAAACTCTTTGCGTTCCACCCAAAACCCCGATACAAAAAAACCCAACCCATCTGTATTTGAACACTCAAAAAATTGATGACACATCACTTACATCAAGATGACATTCATTAAGGAAAAAGAATCAAGTTTAAAAGAGGGCAAAAAGGTCAAAATGGCGGAAAAATCCAATTTAAACCAAGGCCCACACGATAAAAATTTTCAAAATTGACAAATGTTTAAAAAAACGTTTCCAGGATCAAACAATATTACTGTCTTTTACTAATGTTTCTAAACATATTTAGAAAATGTAGAAATGGATCACACTGAGACTTTTCCGATCACATGTACATCACTAAAACCTTGACAAATTTTACAAGTACAAGAATTATATTTTTAAAAATCACAAAACGAACAACACACGTCTAAATATATTAGGTTCTTAAATAATGACGAGCCCCCACGTCCACACATGTCAGGATCTTATATTAGGCTCTTTGGTTTAACAAAATGTGAGACGTACAAGTACAACGTGATTCGACATAAGACACAGCAACACAATTTTATATGGATTTTTTTAACCACATTAAATACATAACAATCGTTACAGCAATGTACAACAATAACTCAAAAAACACAAAACAGCTCATAGGTCTAACGCTCACGATATCAGTCTTTTCAGCTCACAACCACGGAGATTCACAAAAAAGCCTTGCTCTCGACACACACGCCCCGTTTAGATTGTCCAGTCCCAGCTTGGCTGAGTTTAAACACCACACTGCCCACTGCCTCGGGTTGGGGTCACGGGGTTTGCGTCGTCTGTCGTCAGCGCTGGTCGCGTGTCAGGTAAGAAATTTTGGCCAGCCGAAAAACTCTTGTCCCCCGGGGTGCCGTAACGAGTCGCTGCTAGGCTCTGACAATGACATTTTCAAGATGTGCCGGATAGTTAGGCGATTTATCACACATAGAATAAGTGTCATGCAAAAGTTGACAGTAGACACATTTCGACACTTTCTTATCTTTCTTGTCGACTCTATGGAATAGTTTTCTATTACCCTGGTAGTTTTTATGTTGGTCTTTTCTAAAAGAAACTATTTCAGAGTTGTTATTTGATGTCTTAAAAATATCTCTATTTGAGGAAAAAGATGCAGAGCCTTTCTTTTCAAATTGTTCTATGGTCTCAATGTTCGACTGCTGCAGGAATTTAGCGAAAGGAGATGGTATAGTGGATATGACGTTATCCATGGTTATTAAATTTTTAAGTCTGTCAAAGTCTTTTCCAATGTTAGCTGCATTAAGCCACCTATTTAGTACACTTTGGACATTTGAGACGTAATCAATGAAAGTCTCACTAGGTTTTGGTTTTAAATTTGAGAACTGAACCTGATACCCAGGGGCATCAAGTAAAAAGTGTTGCATTATCCTATCATGGATGTACTGATAGTTAGATCTAAGATCAGTTGGTATTGATTCTATCACTTTAAGGGGCTCACCACTTAGGTTCTTCATATAAATCATAGCCCACATATCTATTGGAACTTGGTGGTATTTAAACTGATACTCGACATTTTCTGTCCAGGCTGATATGGAATCTTCTTTACAGAATGGTTTAATAATATTTTTGTATTTATTGAACTTATTTTCTTCTTGTTGACTTTTTAGTTTAGTAGCAGAGATTTCTACGTGTGAGTCTACATCCATACCTTTCATCTTTAACTGTGTCTCTGATTCTACTTGTATTTGTTTTTCCTTAACTCTTGCCATTTCATCTATCTCTTTTTGCTTTAGTTCTCTCTCCTGATTTAATTGCTTTTGCTTTAATTCTTTCTCTTGATCTAATTGCTTTTGTTTTAATTCTAATTCTTTATGTTTAATCTCCTTATCATGTTCTAACTGTTTTTGCATAATCTCCTTATCATGTTCTAACTGTTTCTGTTTAGTTTCTAATTCATTTTGTTTAATTTCCTTATCATGTTCTAGCTGTTTTTGTTTTGTTATCTCAGCTAGTTCTGCAATCTCCTTTTGGTGTTGTCTTTCTCGTTCTCGTTCATCTCTCTCCACATCTTTTGCTTCTTTAAATTTTTGATCAGCATATTGTTCTAGATCTTTTCCTGTGTATTTTAATTCTTTGCCTGCTTTTATGAAATCAGCTAAAGTAGCCATGTTGTTGGGAGATTAGATAGATTTGACAGGCACTCAAATATCTACTCACTTATTTATCTTAGATACGGCTTATTTATCTTAGATATGTTATGTTTCTTAATCTCTGAGCTCTACAAATTGTACTCTTAGTTTATAACCTGGAAAATTTTATCCTGAAAAACAGAGCACAAAAATATGCTAATGCATCACACGCTGAAAAAGAGATGCATTATTGATCACATTGCATGCCAAATACGTTGAGTATACTCATCTTAACGTTCCAGAAAATCAGGTACAATCGTTTGGCCACTCAGGTCCAATCGTTTGGCACTGCGGCATACACACGAGTTACTTTTCTAACCGGCTGTTGTTCACCCTGGTTCACAAGAGCAGCAACAATTAACAAATTGCAAACGACATATCACTTTCGACAAATTGGTACAATCACAATGATATGCCCCCGGACAAATACAATGTAGTTTAATTAATATTAAATGTCAATGTCCTGTCTTCGTTCTAACGTTTTATGCCTTTCGTTCCTAATCTAGTTTAATCTATGGAAGTGTTGTGCAGACCAAGTCTAATTAGCATAGCCAAAAGTAGTGCCATCGCGACGGTAAACAAATAGAAAAATACGAAAAAAATTCAATAACTGCTTTGAAATAAATATAACTGTCATAATAATGTTTAAATAAATAAATATATTCATTCACTAACTTAAATAAACAAATAATAGTTAATATAAAGCACAGATTCAGGCGGGCAGCAGCTTGGCGATTTGTAAACAATCAGATGCTGAATGCAAATGGCGAAAAAACAACTGTTTGTCAGTCGCAATACGTCAGAGGCGCAGCGCTATTTTTAGCTTGCAAAAATCGATAATGTTGCCGGCATGTGTATCGCTCCGCCATGAATCATATTTGATAATTATTCGTAAACAAATAAGTAATTACATAAATAAATGAAAGAAGATCATAATATCAATACTTACAACTTCGAAGAACACATGATGTAAGTACATAATATTTCAATAAACACAAATAAACATTATTTTGTCACGATAGGCACAGCTCAGCTCGCAACTTGTTCTAGTCTGCACACGTCATCAGTCACTGACACAAATTAAACCCTGTAATTCACTACTTGTAACCTTAGTCTAGAGCCGTGGGTGAGTGTAATAGCTTGAACATTTGTCCAAGCCTCACTTCTGACACCACTTTAATCCTAGCCTGTCAGCAACCGATGTTTCAGGCATCATAGGATTACTTCTCTCGCACCACACAAGGAACTTGCAAGTCGTGTGAGAGGAAATGGATGATACATTTTATTGCCGTTGGCTCTTTACATTTACAAACCAGTCGCTATCAAATCACACACAAAGCCACCGAAGTGCCTATCACTAGTTTCCTAACCCTATTGCTAATCTCTATCTACTTGGCTACAGAAACCCCTATCGACACTAAACGGTGCGCTTGCTACGAAGTCAGTCCCCAGTCTGACTCTCCTACTCGCGTGACTCCACCCACCAACAACAATCTATCTGTGGCTCCACCCACCAACAACAATCTATCTGTGGCTCCACCCACCAACAACAATCTATCTGTGGCTCCACCCACCAACAACAATCTATCTGTGGCTCCACCCACCAACAACAATCTTTCTACTGCTTCACCCACCAACAACAATCTATATGTGGATCCACTCACCAACAACAACCTATCTGTGGATCCACTCACCAACAACAACCTGTCTGTGGATCCACTCACCAATAACAACCTATCTGTGGATCCACTCACCAACAACAACCTATCTGTAGCTCCACTCACCAACAACAATCTATCTGTGGATCCACTCACCAACAACAATCTATCTGTGGATCCACTCACCAACAACAACCTATCTGTGGCTCCACTCACCAACAGCAACCTATCTGTGGCTCCACTCACCAACAACAATCTTTCTGTGGATCCACTCACCAACAACAACCTATCTGTGGATCCACTCACCAACAACAATCTATCTGTGGATCCACTCACCAACAACAACCTATCTGTGGCTCCACTCACCAACAACAATCTATCTGTGGATCCACTCACCAACAACAACCTATCTGTGTCTCCACTCACCAACAACAACCTATCTGTGGCTCCACTCACCAACAACAATCTATCTGTGGATCCACTCACCAACAACAACCTATCTGTGGATCCACTCACCAACAACAACCTATCTGTGGATCCACTCACCAACAACAATCTATCTGTGGATCCACTCACCAACAACAATCTATCTGTGGATCCACTCACCAACAACAACCTATCTGTGGATCCACTCACCAACAACAACCTATCTGTGGATCCACTCACCAACAACAACCTATCTGTGGATCCACTCACCAACAACAATCTATCTGTGGATCCACTCACCAACAACAATCTATCTGTGGATCCACTCACCAACAACAACCTATCTGTGGATCCACCCACCAACAACAATCTGTCTGTGGATCCACTCACCAACAACAACCTATCTGTGGATCCACCCACCAACAACAATCTATCTGTGGATCCACTCACCAACAACAATCTATCTATGGATCCACCCACCAACAGCAACCTATCTGTGGATCCACTCACCAACAACAACCTATCTGTGGATCCACTCACCAACAACAACCTATCTGTGGATCCACTCACAACAACAATCTATCTGTGGATCCACTCACCAACAATAATCTATCTGTGGATCCACTCACCAACAACAACCTATCTGTGGATCCACTCACCAACAACAACCTATCTGTGGATCCACTCACCAACAAAAACCTATCTGTGGATCCACCCACCAACAACAATCTATCTGTGGATCCACTCACCAACAACAATCTATCTGTGGATCCACCCACCAACAACAACCTATCTGTGGATCCACTCACCAACAACAACCTATCTGTGGATCCACTCACCAACAACAACCTATCTGGATCCACTCACCAACAACAATCTATCTGTGGATCCACTCACCAACAACAACCTATCTGTGGATCCACCCACCAACAACAATCTGTCTGTGGATCCACTCACCAACAACAACCTATCTGTGGATCCACCCACCAACAACAATCTATCTGTGGATCCACTCACCAACAACAACCTATCTGTGGATCCACCCAGCAACAACATCTTTCTACTGCTTCACCCACCAACAACATCTTTCTAGTGCTCCACGCACCAACAACATCTTTCTACTGCTCCACCCACCAACAACATCTTTCTACTGCTCCACCCACCAACAACAATCTATCCGTGGCTCCACCCACCAACAACATCTTTCTACTGCTCCACCCACCAACAACATCTTTCTACTGCTCCACCCACCAACAACAATCTATCTGTGGCTCCACCCACCAACAACAATCTATCTGTGGCTCCACCCACCAACAACAATCTATCAGTGGCTCCACCCACCAACAACAATCTATCTGTGGCTCCACCCACCAACAACAATCTATCTGTGGCTCCACCCACCAACAACATCTTTCTACTGCTCCACCCACAAACAACATCTTTCTACTGCTCCACCCACCAACAACATCTTTCTACTACTCCACCCACCAACAACATCTTTCTACTGCTCCACCCACCAACAACAATCTATCTGTGGCTCCACCCACTCAACAACATCTTTCTACTGCTCCAACCCACCAACAACATCTTTCTACTGCTCCACCAACAACATCTTTCTACTGCACCACCCACCAACAACATCTTTCTACTGCTCCACCCACCAACAACATCTTTCTACTGCTCCACTCACCAACAACAACCTATCTGTGGATCCACCCACCAACAACAATCTATCTGTGGATCCACCCACCAACAACATCTTTCTACTGCTCCACCCACCAACAACATCTTTCTACTGCTCCACCCACCAACAACATCTTTCTACTGCTCCACCCACCAACAACATCTTTCTACTGCTCCACCCACCAACAACATCTTTCTACTGCTCCACCCACCAACAACAATCTATCTGTGGCTCCACCCACCAACAACATCTTTCTACTGCTCCACCCACCAACAACATCTTTCTACTGCTCCACCCACCAACAACATCTTTCTACTGCTCCACCCACAACAACATCTTTCTACTGCTCCACCCACAACAACATCTTTCTACTGCTCCACCCACCAACAACACCTTTCTACTGCTCCACCCACCAACAACATCTTTCTACTGCTCCACCCACCAATAACATATTTCTACTGCTCCACCCACCAACAACATCTTTCTACTGCTCCACCCACCAACAACATCTTTCTACTGCTCCACCCACCAACAACATCTTTCTACTGCTCCACCCACCAACAACATCTTTCTACTGCTCCACCCACCAACAACACCTTTCTACTGCTCCACCCACCAACAACATCTTTCTACTGCTCCACCCACCAACAACAACCTATCTGTGGATCCACCCACCAACAACAATCTATCTGTGGATCCACCCACCAACAACATCTTTCTACTGCTCCACCCACCAACAACATCTTTCTACTACTCCACCCACCAACAACATCTTTCTACTGCTCCACCCACCAACAACATCTTTCTACTGCTCCACCCACCAACAACATCTTTCTACTGCTCCACCCACCAACAACAATCTATCTGTGGCTCCACCCACCAACAACATCTTTCTACTGCTCCACCCACCAACAACATCTTTCTACTGCTCCACCCACCAACAACATCTTTCTACTGCTCCACCCACCAACAACATCTTTCTACTGCTCCACCCACCAACAACATCTTTCTACTGCTCCACCCACCAACAACATCTTTCTACTGCTCCACCCACCAACAACATCTTTCTACTGCTCCACCCACCAACAACATCTTTCTACTGCTCCACCCACCAACAACATCTTTCTACTGCTCCACCCACCAACAACATCTTTCTACTGCTCCACCCACCAACAACATCTTTCTACTGCTCCACCCACCAACAACATCTTTCTACTGCTCCACCCACCAACAACACCTTTCTACTGCTCCACCCACCAACAGCATCTTTCTACTGCTCCACCCACCAACAACATCTTTCTACTGCTCCACCCACCAACAACACCTTTCTACTGCTCCACCCACCAACAGCATCTTTCTACTGCTCCACCCACCAACAACAATCTATCTGTGGCTCCAACCACCAACAACATCTTTCTACTGCTCCACCCACAAACAACAATCTATCTGTGGCTCCACCCACCAACAACATCTTTCTACTGCTCCACCCACCAACAACAATCTATCTGTGGCTCCTCCCACCAACAACATCTTTCTACTGCTCCACCCACCAACAACATCTTTCTACTGCTCCACCCACCAACAACACCTTTCTACTGCTCCACCCACCAACAGCATCTTTCTACTGCTCCACCCACCAACAACAATCTATCTGTGGCTCCACCCACCAACAACATCTTTCTACTGCTCCACCCACAAACAACAATCTATCTGTGGCTCCACCCACCAACAACATCTTTCTACTGCTCCACCCACCAACAACAATCTATCTGTGGCTCCACCCACCAACAACATCTTTCTACTGCTCCACCCACAAACAACAATCTATCTGTGGCTCCACCCACCAACAACATCTTTCTACTGCTCCACCCACCAACAACAATCTATCTGTGGCTCCACCCACCAACAACATCTTTCTACTGCTCCACCCAGCAACAACATCTTTCTACTGCTCCACCCAGCAACAACATCTTTCTACTGCTCCACCCACCAACAACAATCTATCTGTGGCTCCACCCACCAACAACAATCTATCTGTGGCTCCACCCACCAACAACATCTTTCTACTGCTCCACCCACCAACAACATCTTTCTACTGCTCCACCCACCAACAACAATCTATCTGTGGCTCCACCCACCAACAACATCTTTCTACTGCTCCACCCAGCAACAACATCTTTTCTACTGCTCCACCCAGCAACAACATCTTTCTACTGCTCACCCACCAACAACAATCTATCTGTGGCTCCACCCACCAACAACAATCTATCTGTGGCTCCACCCACCAACAACATCTTTCTACTGCTCCACCCAGCAACAACATCTTTCTACTGCTCCACCCACCAACAACAATCTATCTGTGGCTCCACCCACCAACAACATCTTTCTACTGCTCCACCCAGCAACAACATCTTTCTACTGCTCCACCCACCAACAACAATCTATCTGTGGCTCCACCCACCAACAACAATCTATCTGTGGCTCCACCCACAAACAACATCTTTCTACTGCTCCACCCAGCAACAACATCTTTTCTACTGCTCCACCCACCAAACAACAATCTATCTGTGGCTCCCACCCACCAACAACATCTTTCTACTGCTCCCCCACCAACAACATCTTTCTACTGCTCCACCCACCAACAACATCTTTCTACTGCTCCACCCACCAACAACATCTGTATACTGCTCCACCCACCAACAACATCTTCTACTGCTCCACCCACCAACAACAATCTTTCTCTGACTCCACCCACCACAACATCTTTCTACTGCTCCACCCACCAACAACATCTTTCTACTGCTCCACCCACCAACAACATCTTTCTACTGCTCCACCCACCAACAACATCTTTCTACTGCTCCACCCACCAACAACATCTTTCTACTGCTCCACTCACCAACAACAACCTATCTGTGGATCCACCCACCAACAACAATCTATCTGTGGATCCACTCACCAACAACAACCTATCTGTGGATCCACCCAGTAACAACAATCTATCTGTGGATCCACTCACCAACAACAACCTATCTGTGGATCCACCCAGTAACAACATCTTTCTACTGCTCCACCCACCAACAACATCTTTCTACTGCTCCACCCACCAACAACATCTTTCTACTGCTCTACCCAGCAACAACATCTTTCTACTGCTCCACCCACCAACAACATCTTTCTACTGCTCCACCCACCAACAACATCTTTCTACTGCTCCACCCACCAACAACATCTTTCTACTGCTCCACCCACCAACAACAATCTATCTGTTGATCCACTCACCAACAACAACCTATCTGTGGATCCACTCACCAACAACAACCTGTCTGTGGATCCACTCACCAACAACAACCTATCTGTGGATCCACTCACCAACAACAACCTATCTGTGGATCCACTCACCAACAACAACCTATCTGTGGATCCACTCACCAACAACAACCTATCTGTGGGTCCACTCACCAACAACAATCTATCTGTGGATCCACTCACCAACAACAATATATCTGTGGATCCACTCACCAACAACAACCTATCGGTGGCTCCACTCACCAACAACAATCTATCTGTGGATCCACTCACCAACAACAATCTATCTTTGGATTCACTCACCAACAACAACCTATCTGTGGCTCCACTCACCAATAACAACCTATCTGTGGCTCCACTCACCAACAACAATCTATCTGTGGATCCATTCACCAACAACAACCTATCTGTGGATCCACTCACCAACAACAATCTATCTGTGGATCCACTCACCAGCAACAACCTATCTGTGGCTCCACTCACCAACAACAATCTATCTGTGGATCCACTCACCAACAACAACCTATCTGTGGCTCCACTCACCAACAACAACCTATCTGTGGCTCCACTCACCAACAACAATCTATCTGTGGATCCACTCAACCAACAACAACCTATCTGTGGCTCCACGCCACCAACAACAATCTATCTGTGGCTCCACCCACCAACACAATCTTTCTGTGGCTCCACCCAACCAACAACAATCTTTCTATGCTCCACCCAGCAACAACAATCTTTCTAATGCTCCACCCACCAACAACAATCTTTCTACTGCTCCACCCACCAACAACAATCTATCTGTGGCTCCACCCAGCAACAACAATCTTTCTACTGCTCCACCCACCAACAACAATCTATCTGTGGCTCCACCCACCAACAACAATCTATCTGTGGCTCCACCCAGCAACAACAATCTTTCTACTGCTCCACCCACCAACAACAATCTTTCTACTGCTCCACCCACCAACAACAATCTATCTGTGGCTCCACCCAGCAACAACAATCTTTCTACTGCTCCACCCACCAACAGCAATCTTTCTACTGCTCCACCCAGCAACAACAATCTTTCTACTGCTCCACCCACCAACAGCAATCTGTCTACTGCTCCACCCAGCAACAACAATCTTTCTACTGCTCCACCCACCAACAGCAATCTTCCTACTGCTCCACCCACCAACAACAATCTTTCTAACTGCTTCCACCCACCAACAGCAATCTTTCCTACTGCTCCAACCCAGCACAACAATCTTTTCTACTGCTCCACCCCACCACAGCATCTGTCTACTGCGTCCACCCAGCAAACACAATCTTTCTACTGCTCCACCCACCAACAGCAATCTGTCTACTGGCTCCACCCACCAACAGCAATCTTTCTACTGCTCCACCCAGCAACAACAATCTTTCTACTGCTCCACCATAGCAACAACAATCTTCTACTGCTCCACCAGCAACAACAATCTTTCTACTGCTCCACCCAGCAACAACAGATCTTTCTACAGCTCCACCCAGCAACAACAATCTTTTCTACTGCTCCACCCAGCAACAACAACTCTTTCTACTGCTCCACCCACCAACAACAATCTTTCTACTGCTCCACCCAGCAAACAACAGTCTTCTACTGCTACACACCCACCAACAACAATCTATTCTGTGGCTCCACCCACCAACAACAATCTTTCTACTGCTCCACCTAGCAACAACAATCTTTCTACTGCTCCACCCAGCAACAACAATCTTTCTACTGCTCCACCCAGCAACAACAATCTTTCTACAGCTCCACCCAGCAACAACAATCTTTCTACTGCTACACTCCACCCAACAACAATCTTATCTGTGGCTCCACCCAGCAACACAAATCTTTCTACTGCTCCACCCAGCAACAACAATCTATCTCGTGGCTTCACCCAGAGCAACAACAATCTTTCTACTGCTCCACCCAGCAACAACAATCTTTCTACTGCTCCACCCACCAACAACAATCTATCTGTGGCTCCACCCAGCAACAACAATCTTTCTACTGCTCCACCCAGCAACAACAATCTTTCTACAGCTCCACCCAGCAACAACAATCTTTCTACTGCTACACCCACCAACAACAATCTATCTGTGGCTCCACCCACCAACAACAATCTTTCTACTGCTCCACCTAGCAACAACAATCTTTCTACTGCTCCACCCAGCAACAACAATCTTTCTACTGCTCCACCCACCAACAACAATCTATCTGTGGCTCCACCCACCAACAACAATCTTTCTACTGCTCCACCCAGCAACAACAATCTTTCTACTGCTCCACCCACCAACAACAATCTTTCTACTGCTCCACCCACCAACAGCAATCTTTCTACTGCTCCACCCACCAACAACAATCTTTCTACTGCTCCACCCACCAACAACAATCTTTCTACTGCTCCACCCACCAACAACAATCTTTCTACTGCCTCCACCACCAACAACAATCTTTCTACTGCTCCACCCACCAACAACAATCTTTCTACTGCTTCCACCCACCAACAACAACCTATCTGTGGCTCCACCCACCACAACAATCTATCTGTGGATCCACTCACCAACAACAACCTATCTGTGGCTCCACCCACCAACAACAATCTATCTTGGCTCCACCACCAACAACAATCTTTCTGTGGCTCCACCCACCAACAACATCTTTCTACTGCTCCACCCACCAACAACATCTTTCTAATGCTCCACCCACCAACAACAATCTTTCTACTGCTCCACCCACCAACAACAATCTATCTGTGCTCCACCCACCAACAACAATCTTTCTACTGCTCCACCCACCAACAACAATCTCTGTGGCTCCCACCCACCAAACATCTATCTGTGGCTCCACCCACCAACAACATCTTTCTACTGCTCCACCCACCAACAACATCTTTCTACTGCTCCACCCACCAACAACAATCTATCTGTGGCTCCACCCACCAACAACAATCTTTCTACTGCTCCACCCACCAACAACAATCTTTCTACTGCTCCACCCAGCAACAACAATCTTTCTACTGCTCCACCCACCAACAACAATCTTTCTACTGCTCCACCCACCAACAACAATCTTTCTACTGCTCCACCCACAACAACATCTGTCTACTGCTCCACCACCAACAACAATCTTTCTACTGCTCCACCCACCAACAACAATCTTTCTACTGCTCCACCCACAACAACAATCTTTCTACTGCTCCACCCACCAACAACAATCTGTCTACTGCTCCACCCACCAACAACATCTTCTACTGCTCCACCCACCACAGCAATATGTCTACTACTGCTCCACCACCAACAGCAATCTTTCTACTGCTCCACCCGCAACAACAATCTTTCTACTGCTCCACCTAGCAACAACAATCTTTCTACTGCTCCACCCAGCAACAACAATCTTTCTACTGCTCCACCCAGCAACAACAATCTTTCTACTGCTCCACCCAGCAACAACAATCTTTCTACTGCTCCACCCAGCAACAACAATCTTTCTACTGCTCCACCCACCAACACAATCTTTCTACTGCTCCACCCAGCAACAACATCTTTCTACTGCTCCACCCCCACAACAATCTTTCTACTGCTAACCCACCAACAACAATCTATCTGTGGCTCCACCCCACAAACACAATCTTTCTACTGCTCCACCCAGCAACAACATCTTTCTACTGCTCCACCCACCAACAACAATCTTTCTACTGCTCCACCCACCAACAACAATCTTTCTACAGGCTCCACCCACAACAACAATCTTTCTACTGCTACACCCACCAACAACATCTATCTGTGCTCCACCCAGCAACACAATCTTTCTACTGCTCCACCAGCACAAACAATCTTTCTACTGCTCCACCCACCAACACATCTTTCTGTGCTCCACCCAGCAACACATCTTTCTACTGCTCCACCAGCAACAACAATCTTTCTACTGCTCCACCCAGCAACAACAATCTTTCTACTGCTACACCCACCAACAACATCTTTCTGTGCTCCACCCACCAACAACAATCTTTCTACTGCTCCACCCAGCAACAACAATCTTTCTACTGCTCCACCCACAACAACAATCTTTCTACTGCTCCACCCACCAACAACAATCTATCTGTGGCTGCCACCCACCAACAACAATCTTTCTACTGCTCCACCCACACAACAACAATCTTTCTACTGCTCCACCCACCAACAACAATCTTTCTACTGCTCCACCCACCAACAGCAATCTTTCAACTGCTCCACCCACCAACAACATCTTTCTACTGCTCCACCCACCAACAACAATCTTTCTACTGCTCCACCACCAACAACATCTTTCTACTGCTCCACCCACCAACAA
Source organism: Cepaea nemoralis (assembly GCA_014155875.1). Lineage (NCBI taxonomy): Eukaryota > Metazoa > Mollusca > Gastropoda > Stylommatophora > Helicidae > Cepaea > Cepaea nemoralis. Next base: position 125,803 of record JACEFZ010026880.1, on the reverse strand, counting down.
CAATCTTTCTACTGCTCCACTCCACCCACCAACAACAATCTTCTACTGCTCCACCCACCAACAACCATCTTTCTACTGCGCCCACAACAACACAATCTTTCTACTGCTCCACCCACCAACAACAATCTTTCTACTGCTCCACCCACCAACAACATCTTTCTACTGCTCCACCCACCAACAACAATCTTTCTACTGCCTCCACCACCAACAACAATCTTTCTACTGCTCCACCCAGCAATAACAATCTTTCTACTGCTCCACCCAGCAACAACAATCTTTCTACTGCTCCACCCAGCAACAACAATCTTTCTACTGCTCCACCCAGCAACAACAATCTTTCTACTGCTCCACCCAGCAACAACAATCTATCTACTGGCTCCACCCAGCCAACAACAATCTATCTGTGGCTCCACCCACCAACAACAATCTATCTGTGGCTCCACCTCAGCAACAACAATCTTTCTACTGCTCCACCCACCAACAACAATCTTTCTACTTGCTCCACCCACCAACAACAATCTATCTGTGGCTCCCCACCAGCAAACAACAATCTTTCTACTGCTCCACCCACCAACAGCAATCTTTCTACTGCTCCACCCAGCAACAACAATCTTTCTACTGCTCCACCCACCAACAGCAATCTGTCTACTGCTCCACCCAGCAACAACAATCTTTCTACTGCTCCACCCAGCAACAACAATCTTTCTACTGCTCCACCCAGCAACAACATCTTTCTACTGCTCCACCCAGCAACAACATCTTTCTACTGCTCCACCCACCAACAACATCTTTCTACTGCTCCACCCACCAACAACAATCTTTCTACTGCTCCACCCACCAATCTTTCTACTGCTCCACCCACCAACAACAATCTTCTACTGCTCCACCCACCAACAACAACTTTCTACTGCTCCACCCACCAACAACATCTTTCTACTGCTCCACCCACCAACAACATCTTTCTACTGCTCCCCACCAACAACAATCTTTCTACTGCTCCACCCACCAACAACAATCTTTCTACTGCTCCACCCACCAACAACATCTTTCTACTGCTCCACCCACCAACAACATCTTTCTACTGCTCCACCCACCAACAACATCTTTCTACTGCCCACCCACCAACACAATCTTTCTACTGCTCCACCCAGCAACAACAATCTTTCTACTGCTCCACCCACCACACAATCTTCTACTGCTCCACCCACCAACAACATCTTTCTACTGCTCCACCCCCAACAAAATCTTTCTACTGCTCCACCCACCAACAACAATCTTTCTACTGCTCCACCCACCAACAACAATCTTTCTACTGCTCCACCCACCAACAACAATCTTTCTACTGCTCCACCCACCAACCAATCTTTCTACTGCTCCACCCACCACAACATCTTTCTACTGCTACGCTCCACCCACCAACAACAATCTTTCTACTGCTCCACCCACCAACAACATCTTTCTACTGCTCCCCACCAACAACAATCTTTCTACTGCTCCACCCACCAACACAATCTTTCTACTGCTCCACCCACCAAACATCTTTCTACTGCTCCACCCACAACAACAATCTTTCTACTGCTCCACCCACCAACAACATCTTTCTACTGCTCCACCCAGCAACAACAATCTTCTACTGCTCACTCCACCCACAACACAATCTTTCTACTGCTCCACCCACCAACAACAATCTTTCTACTGCTCCACCCCCAACACAATCTTTCTACTGCTCCACCCACCAACAACATCTTTCTACTGCTCCACCCACCCACAACAACATCTTTCTACTGCTCCACCCACACAAAATCTTTCTACTGCTCCACCCACCAACAACAATCTTTCTACTGCTCCACCCACCAACAACAATCTTTCTACTGCTCCACCCACCAACAACATCTTTCTACTGCTCCACCCACCAACAACAATCTTTCTACTGCTCCACCCACCAACAACAATCTTTCTACTGCTCCACCCACCAACAACAATCTTTCTACTGCTCCACCCACCAAAACCAATCTTTCTACTGCTCCACCCACCAACAACATCTTCTACTGCTCCACCCACCAACAACATCTTTCTACTGCTCCACCCACCAACAACATCTATCTACTGCTCCACCACCAACACAATCTTTCTACTGCTCCACCACCAACAAAATCTTTCTACTGCTCCACCCACCAACAACAATCTTTCTACTGCTCCACCCAGCAACAACAATCTTTCTACTGCTCCACCCAGCAACAACAATCTTTCTACTGCTCCACCCACCAACAACAATCTTTCTACTGCTCCACCCACCAACAACAATCTTTCTACTGCTCCACCCACCAACAACATCTTTCTACTGCTCCACCCACCAACAACATCTTTCTACTGCTCCACCCACCAACAACAATCTTTCTACTGCTCCACCCACCAACAACATCTTCTACTGCTCCACCCACCAACAACATCTTTCTACTGCTCCACCACCAACAACATCTTTCTACTGCTCCACCCACAACAACAAACTTTCTACTGCTCCACCCACCAACAACATCTTTCTACTGCTCCACCCACCAACAACATCTTTCTACTGCTCCACCCACAACAACAATCTTTCTACTGCTCCACCCACCAACAACATCTTTCTACTGCTCCCCCACAACAACATCTTTCTACTGCTCCACCCACCAACAACATCTTTCTACTGCTCCACCCACCAACAACATCTTTCTACTGCTCCACCCACCAACAACATCTTTCTACTGCTCCACCACCAACAACATCTTTCTACTGCTCCACCCACCAACAACAATCTTTCTACTGCTCCACCCACCAACAACATCTTTCTACTGCTCCACCACCCACAACACATCTTTCTACTGCTCCACCCACCAACAACAATCTTTCTACTGCTCCACACCAAAACATCTCAGCAACCACAATCTTTCTACTGCTCCACCCACCAACAACATCTTCTACTCTCTCCACCCCCAACAACAATCTTTCTACTGCTCCACCCACCAACAACAATCTTTCTACTGCTCCACCCACCAACAACAATCTTTCTACTGCTCCACCCACCAACAACAATCTTTCTACTGCTCCACCCACCAACAACATCTTTCTACTGCTCCACCACCAACAACAATCTTTCTACTGCTCCCCCACAACAACATCTTCTACTGCTCCACCCACACAACAATCTTCTACTGCTCCACCACCAACAACATCTTTCTACTGCTCCACCCACCAACACAATCTTTCTACTGCTCCACCCAGCAACAACATCTTTCTACTGCTCCACCCACCAACAACAATCTTTCTACTGCTCCACCCACCAACAACAATCTTCTACTGCTCCACCCACCAACAACAATCTTTCTACTGCTCCACCCACCACAACAACATCTTTCTACTGCTCCCCCACCAACAAAACCTCCACACAACCAACAAAATCTTTCTACTGCTCCACCCACCAACAACAATCTTTCTACTGCTCCACCACCAACAACAATCTATCTACTGCTCCACCCACCAACAACATCTATCTGTGGCTCCACCCACCAACAACAATTTCTATCTGCTCTCACCCACCAACAACATCTTTCTACTGCTCCACCCACCAACAACATCTTTCTACTGCTCCACCCACCAACAACAATCTTTCTACTGCTCCAACCACCAACAACAATCTTTCTACTGCTCCACACCCAACAACAATCTATCTACTGCTCCACCCACCAACAACAATCTTTCTACTGCTCCACCCACCAACAACAATCTATCTGTGGCTCCACCCAACAACAACATCTTTCTACTGCTCCACCCACCAACAACATCTTTCTACTGCTCCACCCACCAACAACAATCTTTCTACTGCTCCACCACCAACAACAATCTTTCTACTGCTCCACCCACCAACAACAACATCTTTCTACTGCTCCACCCACCAACAACATCTTTCTACTGCTCCACCCACCAACAACATCTTTCTACTGCTCCACCCACCAACACAATCTTTCTACTGCTCCACCCACCAACAACAATCTATCTGTGGCTCCACCCACCACAACATCTTTCTACTGCTCCACCCCCACAACAATCTTTCTACTGCTCCACCCACCAACAACAATCTTTCTACTGCTCCACCCACCAACAACAATCTTTCTACTGCTCCACCCACCAACAACAATCTTTCTACTGCTCCACCCACCAACAACATCTTTCTACTGCTCCACCCACAACAACATCTTTCTACTGCTCCACCCACCAACAACAATCTTCTACTGCTCCACCCACCAAACAACAATCTTTCTACTGCTCCACCCACCAACAACATCTTTCTACTGCTCCACCCACCAACAACAATCTTTCTACTGCTCCACCCCCAACAACAATCTATCTGTGCTCCACCCACCAACAACAATCTTTCTACTGCTCCACCCACCAACAACATCTTTCTACTGCTCCACCCACCACAACAATCTTTCTACTGCTCCACCCACCAACAACATCTTTCTACTGCTCCACCCACCAACAACATCTTTCTACTGCTCCACCCACCAACAACAATCTTTCTACTGCTCCACCCACCAACAACAATCTTTCTACTGCTCCACCCACAACAACATCTTTCTACTGCTCCACCCACCAACAATCTTTCTACTGCTCCACCCACCAACAACAATCTTTCTACTGCTCCACCCACCACAACAATCTATCTACTGCTCCACCCACCAACAACAATCTTTCTACTGCTCCACCCACCAACAACAATCTATCTGTGGCTCCACCCACCAACAACAATCTTTCTACTGCTCCACCCACCAACAACAATCTTTCTACTGCTCCACCCACCAACAACAATCTATCTACTGCTCCACCCACCAACAACAATCTTTCTACTGCTCCACCCACCAACACATCTTTCTACTGCTCCACCCACCAACAACATCTTTCTACTGCTCCACCCACCAACAACAATCTTTCTACTGCTCCACCCACCAACAACAATCTTTCTACTGCTCCACCACCAACAACAATCTTTCTACTGCTCCACCCACCAACAACATCTTTCTACTGCTCCACCCACCAACAACATCTTCTACTGCTCCACCCACCAACAACAATCTTTCTACTGCTCCACCCACCAACAACATCTTTCTACTGCTCCACCCACCAACAACATCTTTCTACTGCTCCACCCACCAACAACATCTTTCTACTGCTCCACCCACCAACACCAACATCTTTCTACTGCTCCACCCACCAACAACATCTTTCTACTGCTCCACCCACCAACAACATCTTTCTACTGCTCCACCCACCAACAACAATCTTTCTACTGCTCCACCCACCAACAACATCTTCTACTGCTCCACCCACCAACAACATCTTTCTACTGCTCCACCCACCAACAACATCTTTCTACTGCTCCACCCACCAACAACATCTTTCTACTGCTCCACCCACCAACAACATCTTTCTACTGCTCCACCCACCAACAACATCTTTCTACTGCTCCACCCACCAACAACATCTTTCTACTGCTCCACCCACCAACAACAATCTTTCTACTGCTCCACCCACCAACAACATCTATCTACGCTCCACCCACCAACAACATCTTTCTACTGCTCCACCCACCAACAACATCTTTCTACTGCTCCACCCACCAACAACATCTTTCTACTGCTCCACCCACCAACAACATCTTTCTACTGCTCCACCACCAACAACAATCTTTCTACTGCTCCACCCACCAACAACAATCTTTCTACTGCTCCACCCACACAACAATCTTTCTACTGCTCCACCCACCAACAACATCTTTCTACTGCTCCACCCACCAACAACAATCTATCTACTGCTCCACCCACCAACAACAATCTTTCTACTGCTCCACCCACCAACAACATCTTTCTACTGCTCCACCCACCAACAACAATCTATCTACTGCTCCACCCACCAACAACAATCTTTCTACTGCTCCACCCACCAACAACAATCTATCTACTGCTCCACCCACAACAACATCTTTCTACTGCTCCCCCACCAACAACAATCTATCTACTGCTCCACCCACCAACAACAATCTATCTACTGCTCCACCCACCAACAACATCTATCTACTGCTCCACCCACAACAACAATCTTTCTACTGCTCCACCACCAACAACATCTTTCTACTGCTCCACCCACCAACAACATCTTTCTACTGCTCCACCCACCAACAACATCTTTCTACTGCTCCACCCACCAACAACAATCTTTCTACTGCTCCACCCACCAACAACATCTTTCTACTGCTCCACCCACCAACAACATCTATCTACTGCTCCACCCACCAACAACATCTTTCTACTGCTCCACCCACCAACAACAATTATCTACTGCTCCACCCACCAACAACATCTATCTACTGCTCCACCACCAACAACAATCTATCTACTGCTCCACCCACCAACAACATCTTTCTACTGCTCCACCCACCAACAACATCTTTCTACTGCTCACCCACCAACAACATCTTTCTACTGCTCCACCCACAACAACATCTTTCTACTGCTCCACCCACCAACAACAATCTTTCTACTGCTCCACCCACCAACAACAATCTTTCTACTGCTCCACCCACCAAACAATCTTTCTACTGCTCCACCCACCAACAACATCTTTCTACTGCTCCACCCACCAACAACATCTTTCTACTGCTCCACCCACCAACAACATCTTTCTACTGCTCCACCCACCAACAACAATCTATCTACTGCTCCACCCACCAACAACATCTTTCTACTGCTCCACCCACCAACAACATCTTTCTACTGCTCCACCCACAACAACATCTTTCTACTGCTCCACCCCAACAACATCTTTCTACTGCTCCACCCACCAACAACATCTTTCTACTGCTCCACCCCCAACAACATCTTCTACTGCTCCACCCACCAACAACATCTTCTACTGCTCCACCCACCAACAACATCTTTCTACTGCTCCACCCACCAACAACATCTTTCTACTGCTCCACCCACCAACAACATCTTTCTACTGCTCCACCCACCAACAACATCTTTCTACTGCTCCACCCCCAACAACATCTTTCTACTGCTCCACCCACCAACAACATCTTTCTACTGCTCCACCCACCAACAACAATCTTTCTACTGCTCCACCCACCAACAACATCTTTCTACTGCTCCACCCACCAACAACATCTTTCTACTGCTCCACCCACCACAACAATCTTTCTACTGCTCCACCCACCAACAACATCTTTCTACTGCTCCACCCACCAACAACAAATTTCTACTGCTCCACCCACCAACACACATCTTTCTACTGCTCCACCCACCAACAACATCTTTCTACTGCTCCACCCACCAACAACAATCTTCTACTGCTCCACCCACCAACAACAATCTTCTACTGCTCCACCCACCAACAACATCTTTCTACTGCTCCACCCACCAACAACAATCTTTCTACTGCTCCACCCACCAACAACAATCTTTCTACTGCTCCACCCACCAACAACATCTTTCTACTGCTCCACCCACCAACAACAATCTTCTACTGCTCCACACCACCACACAATCTTTCTACTGCTCCACCCACCACAACAATCTTTCTACTGCTCCACCACCAACAACATCTTTCTACTGCTCCACCCACAACAACAATCTTTCTACTGCTCCACCCACCAACAACAATCTTTCTACTGCTCCACCCACCAACAACAATCTTTCTACTGCTCCACCCACCAACAACAATCCTGTCTCTTATACACATCTATCTTTCTACTGCTCCACCCACCAACAACAATCTTTCTACTGCTCCACCCACAACAACATCTTTCTACTGCTCCACCCACCAACAACAATCTTTCTACTGCTCCACCCACCACGCAACACATCTTTCTACTGCTCCACCCACCAACAACAATCTTTCTACTGCTCCACCCACCAACAACATCTTTCTACTGCTCCACCCACCAACAACATCTTTCTACTGCTCCACCCACCAACAACAATCTTTCTACTGCTCCACCCACCAACAACATCTTTCTACTGCTCCACCCACCAACAACATCTTTCTACTGCTCCACCCACCAACAACATCTTTCTACTGCTCCACCCACCAACAACATCTTTCTACTGCTCCACCCACCAACAACAATCTATCTACTGCTCCACCCACCAAACAACACTCTTCTACTGCTCCACCCACCAACAACATCTTTCTACTGCTCCACCCACCAACAACAATCTTTCTACTGCTCCACCCACCACAACATCTTTCTACTGCTCCACCCACCAACAACATCTTTCTACTGCTCCACCCAGCAACAACAATCTTTCTGCTGCTCCACCCACCAACAACATCTTTCTACTGCTCCACCCACCAACAACAATCTTTCTACTGCTCCACCCACCAACAACAATCTTCTACTGCTCCACCCACCAACAACATCTTTCTACTGCTCCACCCACCAACAACATCTTTCTACTGCTCCACCCACCAACACATCTTTCTACTGCTCCACCCACCAACAACAATCTTTCTACTGCTCCACCCACCAACAAATCTTTCTACTGCTCCACCCACCAACAACATCTTTCTACTGCTCCACCCACCAACAACAATCTTTCTACTGCTCCACCCACCAACAACAATCTTCTACTGCTCCACCCACCAACAACATCTTCTACTGCTCCACCCACCAACAACATCTTTCTACTGCTCCACCCACCAACAACAATCTTTCTACTGCTCCACCCACCAACAACAATCTTTCTACTGCTCCACCCCCCAACAACAATCTTCTACTGCTCCACCCACCAACACAATCTTCTACTGCTCCACCCACCAACAACAATCTTTCTACTGCTCACCCACCAACAACATCTTTCTACTGCTCCACCCACCAACAACAATCTATCTGTGCTCCACCCACCAACAACAATCTTTCTACTGCTCCACCCACCAACAACAATCTATCTGTGGATCCACTCACCAACAACAACCTATCTGTTGGCTCACCCACCAACAACAATCTATCTGTGCTCCACCCACCAACAACAATCTTCTGTGGCTCCACCCACCAACAACAATCTTCTACTGCTCCCCCACCAACAACAATCTTTCTACTGCTTCCACCACAACACAATCTTTCTACTGCTCCACCCCCAACAACAATCTATCTGTGCTCCACCCACAACAACATCTTTCTACTGCTCCACCCACCAACAACAATCTATCTGTGGCTCCACCCACCAACAACAATCTTTCTATGCTCCACCAGCAACAACATCTTTCTACTGCTCCACCCACCAACAACATCTTTCTACTGCTCCACCAGCAACAACATCTTTCTACTGCTACACCCCAACAACAATCTTTCTACTGCTCCACCCGCAACAACAATCTTCTGTGGCTCCACCCACCAACAACAATCTTTCTACTGCTCCACCCAGCAACAACATCTTTCTACTGCTCCTACCCACCAACACAATCTTTCTACTGCTCCACCCACAACAACAATCTTTCTGTGGCTCCACCCACCAACAACAATCTTTCTACTGCTCCACCCACCACCACAATCTTTCTACTGCTCCACCCAGCAACAACAATCTTTCTACTGCTCCACCCACCAACAACAATCTTTCTACTGCTCCACCCACAACAACAATCTTTCTACTGCTCCACCCACCAACAGCAATCTTTCTACCTACCACCCAGCAACAACAATCTTTCTACTGCTCCACCCACCAACAACAATCTTTCTACTGCTCCACCCACCAACAACATCTTTCTACTGCTCCACCCAGCAACAACAATCTTTCTACTGCTCCACCCACCCAACAATCTTTCTACTGCTCCACCCAGCAACAACAATCTTTCTACTGCTCCACCCACCACAACAATCTTTCTACTGCTCCACCCAGCACAACAATCTTTCTACTGGCTCCACCCACCAACAACATCTTTCTACTGCTCCACCCACCAACAACAATCTTTCTACTGCTACACCCACCAACAACAATCTTTCTACTGCTCCACCCACCAACAACAAACTTTCTACTGCTCCACCCAGCAACAACAATCTTCTACTGCTCCACCCACCAACAACATCTTTCTACTGCTCCACCCACCAACAACAATCTTTCTACTGCTCCACCCACACAACAATCTTTCTCTACTGCTCCACCCACCAACAACATCTTTCTACTGCTACACCCACCAACAACAATCTTTCTACTGCTCCACCCACCAACAACAATCTTTCTACTGCTCCCACCCACCAACACAATCTTTCTGTGGCTCCACCCACCAACAACAATCTATCTACTGCTCCACCCACCAACAACAATCTTTCTACTGCTCCACCCACCAACAACAATCTTTCTACTGCTCCACCCAGCAACAACAATCTTTCTACTGCTCCACCCACCAACAACATCTTTCTACTGCTCCACCACCAACAACAATCTTTCTGTGCTCCACCCAGCAACAACAATCTTTCTGTGGCTCCACCCAGCAACAAAATCTTTCTGTGGCTCCACCCACCAACAACAATCTTTCTACTGCTCCACCCACCAACAACAATCTTTCTACTGCTCCACCCACCAACAACAATCTTTCTACTGCTACACCCACCAACACAATCTTTCTACTGCTCCACCCACCAACAACAATCTTTCTACTGCTCCACCCAGCAACAACAATCTTTCTACTGCTCCACCCACCAACAACAATCTTCTACTGCTACACCCACCAACAACAATCTTTCTACTGCTCCACCCACCAACACAATCTTTCTACTGCTCCACCCAGCAACAACAATCTTTCTACTGCTCCACCCACCAACAACATCTTTCTACTGCTACACCCACCAACAACATCTTTCTACTGCTACACCACCAACAACAATCTTTCTACTGCTCCACCCACCAACAACAATCTTTCTGTTGCTCCACCCACCAACAACATCTTTCTACTGCTCCACCCACCAACAACAATCTTTCTACTGCTCCACCCCCAGCAACAACAATCTTTCTACTGCTCCACCCACCAACAACAATCTTCTACTGCTCCACCCACCAACAACATCTTTCTACTGCTCCACCCACCAACAACAATCTTTCTACTGCTACACCCCCAACAACATCTTTCTACTGCTCCACCCACCAACAACAATCTTTCTACTGCTCCACCCACCACAACAATCTTTCTACTGCTCCACCCCCAACAACAATCTTTCTACTGCTCCACCCACCAACAACAATCTTTCTACTGCTCCACCCAGCAACAACAATCTTTCTGTGGCTCCACCCACCACACAATCTTTCTACTGCTCCACCCACCAACAACATCTTTCTACTGCTCCACCCACCAACAACATCTTTCTACTGCTACACCCACCAACAACAATCTTTCTACTGCTCCCCCACCAACAACAATCTTTCTACTGCTCCACCCACCAACAACAATCTTTCTGTGGCTCCACCCACCAACAACAATCTTTCTGTGGCTCCACCCACCAACAACAATCTTTCTGTGGCTCCACCCACCAACAACAATCTTTCTGTGGCTCCACCCACCAACAACAATCTTCTACTGCTCCACCCACCAACAACAATCTTTCTACTGCTCCACCCACCAACAACAATCTTTCTGTGGCTCCACCCACACAACAACAATCTTTCTACTGCTCCACCCAACAACAATCTTTCTGTGGCTCCACCCACCAACAACAATCTTTCTACTGCTACACCCACCAACAACAATCTTTCTACTGCTCCACCCACAACAACAATCTTTCTATCTACTGCTACACCCACCAACAACAATCTTCTACTGCTCCACCACCAACAACAATCTTTCTACTGCTACCACACCAACAACAATCTTTCTAACTGCTCCACCCACCAACAACAATCTTTCTACTGCTCCACCCACCAACAACAATCTTTCTCTACTGCTCACCCACCAACAACAATCTTTCTACTGCTCCACCCACACAACAATCTTCTACTGCTCCACCCACCAACAACAATCTTTCTACTGCTCCACCCCACCAACAGCAATCTTTCTACTGCTACACCCACCAACAACAATCTTTCTACTCTCACCACCCAGCAACAACAATCTTTCTACTGCTACACCCAGCAACAACAATCTTTCTACTGCTCCACCCAGCAACAACATCTTTCTGTGGCTCCACCCACCAACAACAATCTTTCTACTGCTCCACCCACCAACAACAATCTTTCTACTGCTCCACCCAGCAACAACAATCTTTCTACTGCTCCACCCAGCAACAACAATCTTCTACTGCTCACCAGCACAACAATCTTTCTACTGCTCCACCCAGCAAACAATCTTTCTACTGCTCCACCCAGCAATAACAATCTTTCTACTGCTCCACCCCCAACAACAATCTTTCTACTGCTCCACCCACCAACAGCATCTTTCTACTGCTCCACCCAGCCAACAACAATCTTTCTACTGCTCCACCAGCAACAACAATCTTTCTACTGCTCCACCCACCAACAACAATCTTTCTACTGCTCCACCACCAACAACAATCTTTCTACTGCTCCACCCACCAACAACAATCTTTCTACTGCTCCACCCACCACAGCAATCTTTCTACTGCTACACCCACCAACACAATCTTTCTACTGCTCCACCCACAACAACATCTTTCTACTGCTACACCCAGCAACAACAATCTTCTACTGCTCCACCCAACCAACAGCAATCTTTCTACTGCTACACCCACCAACAACAATCTTTCTACTGCTCCCACCAGCAACAACAATCTTTCTACTGCTACACCCAGCAACAACAATCTTTCTACTGCTACACCCACCAACAACAATCTTTCTACTGCTACACCCAGCAACAACAATCTTTCTACTGCTACACCCAGCAACAACAATCTTCTACTGCTCCACCCACCAACAACAATCTTTCTACTGCTACACCCACCAACAACAATCTTTCTACTGCTACACCCAGCAACAACAATCTTTCTACTGCTACACCCACCAACAGCAATCTTTCTACTGCTCCACCCACCAACAACAATCTTTCTACTGCTCCACCCACCAACAACAATCTTTCTACTGCTACACCCAGCAACAACAATCTTTCTACTGCTCCACCCAGCACAACAATCTTTCTACTGCTCCACCCAGCAACAACAATCTTTCTACTGCTACACCCACCAACAACAATCTTTCTACTGCTCCACCCACCAACAACAATCTTTCTACTGCTACACCCACCAACAACAATCTTTCTACTGCTCCACCCAGCAACAACAATCTTTCTGTGGCTCCACCCACCAACAACAATCTTTCTACTGCTACACCCACCAACAACAATCTTTCTACTGCTACACCCACCAACAACATCTTTCTACTGCTCCACCCAGCAATAACAATCTTTCTACTGCTACACCCACCAACAACAATCTTTCTACTGCTCCACCCACCAACAACAATCTTTCTACTGCTCCACCCACCAACAGCAATCTTTCTACTGCTCCACCCAGCAACAACAATCTTTCTGTGGCTCCACCCACCAACAACAATCTTTCTACTGCTACAACCCACCAACAACAATCTTTCTACTGCTACAACACCCCACCAACAACATCTTTCTACTGCTCCACCAGCAACAACAATCTTTCTGGGCTCCACCCACCACACAATCTTTCTACTGCTACACCCACCAACAACAATCTTTCTACTGCTACACCCACCAACAACATCTTTCTACTGCTACACCCACCAACAACATCTTTTCTACTGCTCCACCCAGCAATAACAATCTTTCTACTGCTCCACCCACCAACAACAATCTTTCTACTGCTCCACCCACCACAACAATCTATCTACTGCTCCACCCAGCAACAACACTCTTTCTACTGCTCACCCACCAACAGCAATCTTTCTAATGCTACACCCACCAACAACAATCTTTCTACTGCTCCACCCACCAACAACAATCTTTCTACTGCTACACCCACCAACAACAATCTTTCTACTGCTCCACCCAGCAACAACAATCTTTCTGTGGCTCCACCCCCAACAACAATCTTTCTACTGCCACACCCACAACAACATCTTTCTACTGCTACACCCACCAACAACATCTTTCTACTGCTCCACCCAGCAATAACAATCTTTCTACTGCTCCACCCACCAACAACAATCTTTCTACTGCTCCACCCACCAACAACAATCTTTCTACTGCTACACCCCCAACAAACACAATCTTTCTACTGCTCCACCCAGCAACAACAATCTTTCTGTGGCTCCACCCACCAACAACAATCTTTCTACTGCTACACCCACCAACAACATCTTTCTACTGCTACACCCACCAACAACATCTTTCTACTGCTACACCCACCAACAACAATCTTTCTACTGCTCCACCCACCAACAACAATCTTTCTACTGCTACACCACCAACAACATCTTTCTACTGCTCCCCCCACCAACAAAAATCTTTCTGGGGCTCCACCCACCAACAACATCTTTCTACTGCTCCACCCACCAAAAAACATCTTTCAAACTGCTCCACCCCCAACAAAAATCTTTTTGGGGCTCCACCCCCCAAACAACATCTTTCACTGCTCCACCCACCAACAAAAATCTTTCTTGCTCCACCCCCAACAACACTTTCTACGCTCCCCCCCAAACAAAAATCTTTCTTGCCCACCCCCAACAAAAATCTTTCTTGCCCCCCCACCAACAAAAATCTTTCTACGGGCTCCACCCACCAACAAAAATCTTTTTTGGGGCTCCACCCACCAAAAACCCAATCTTTCTACTGTTTTACCCACCAACAACATCTTTCTACTGCTCCACCCCCAACAAAAATCTTTTTTGGGGCTCCACCCCCCAAACAACAATCTATCTGGGGCTCCACCCACCAACAAAAATTTCTACTGCTCCACCCCCAAACAAAAATCTTTCTGTGGCTCCACCCACCAACAACATTTTTTTTCCTCCACCCCCAACAACAATCTATCTGGGGCTCCCCCCAAACCAACAAAAATCTTTCTTGGCTCCCCCCCAACCCAATCTGTCTCCACCCCCCAAACAACATCTTTCTACTGTTTTCCCCCCCCAAAAACAACATTTTTCTACTGTTTCCCCCCAAACCAACAACATCTTTCTACTGCTCCCCCCAAACCAACAAAAATCTTTTTTGGGGCCCACCCACCAAAAAATTTTTACCCTTGGGGCTCCACCCACCAACAACATCTTTCTACTGCTCCACCCACCAACAACATCTTTCTACTGCTCCACCCACCAACAACTTTCTTGCCCACCCACCAACAAAAACCCTTTCTACTGCCCCAAACCCAACCCACAAATCTACCTACTGCTCCACCCACCAAAAACATCTTTCTACGGTCCACCCCCCAAAACAACTTTTCTACCCCCCCCACAAAACCTTTCTTGTCCACCCACCAACAAAAATCTTTCTACTGCTCCACCCCCAAAAACACCTTTCTACTGCCCCACCCCCCAACAAAAATCTTTCTACTGTTTTCCCCCCACCAACAAAAAACCTTTCTTTGCTCCACCCAAACAACATCTTTCTACGGTTTCCACCCACCAACAACATCTTTCTACTGTTTCCACCCACCAACAACATCTTTCTACTGCTCCACCCACCAAAAACCCATTTTTCTACTGCTCCCCCCACCAACAAAAATCTTTTTTGGGGCTCCACCCCCCAAACAACATCTTTCTACTGCTCCACCCCCCAAACAACATCTTTCTACTGCTCCACCCACCAACAAAAATCTTTCTACTGCTCCACCCACCAACAAAAATCTTTCTACGGGCTCCACCCACCAAAAACACCCTTTCTATGCTCCACCCACCAACAAAAATCTTTCTTGTTTTCCCCCCACCAACAAAAACCTTTCTACTGCTCCACCCACCAACAAAAACCTTTCTTGCTCCACCCCCCAACAACATCTTTCTACTGCCCCAAACCCACCAACAAAAATCTTTTTTGGGGCTCCACCCCCCAAACAAAAATCTTTTTTGGGGTCCACCCCCCCAAACAACATTTTTCTACTGTTTACCCCCAACAACATCTTTCTACTGCTCCACCCCCCAAACAAAAATCTTTCTACTGCTCCACCCACCAACAACATCTTTCTACTGCTCCACCCACCAACAAAAATCTTTCTACTGCTCCACCCACCAACAAAAATCTTTCTACTCCCACCCCCCAACAACATCTTCTACGGGTCCCCCCACCAACAACATCTTTCTACTGCTCCCCCCACCAAAAACACCTACTGCTCCACCCACCAACAACATCTTTTTTGGGGTCCCCACCAACAACACCCTTTCTTGCTCCACCCCCCAAAAAAAAATTTTTCCTACGGGGCTCCCCCACCAACAAAAATCTTTCTACTGTTTCCCCCCACCAACAACATCTTTTCTGCTCCCCCCCCAAACAAAAATCTTTCTACTGCCCCACCCCCCAAACCCCAAAAATCTTTCTACTGCTCCACCCACCAACAACATCTTTCTACTGCTCCCCCCAAACCAACAAAAATCTTTCTACTGCTCCCCCCACCAACAACAATTTCTATTTGTTTACCCCCCAACAAAAACCCTTTCTTGCTCCACCCACCAACAAAAATTTTTCTACTGCTCCACCCACCAACAAAAATCTTTCTACTGCTCCCCCCACCAACAAAAATCTTTTTTGCTCCACCCACCAACAAAAATCTTTCTACTGCTCCACCCCCCAACAAAAATCTTTCTACTGCTCCACCCCCCAAACAAAAACTTTTTTGGGGCTCCACCCACCAACAAAAATCTTTCTACTGCTCCACCCCCCAAACAAAAATCTTTCTACTGCCCCACCCACCAACAACATCTTTCTACTGCTCCACCCACCAACAACAATCTTTCTACTGCTCCCCCCACCAACAAAATCTTTCACTGCTCCACCCACCAACAAATTTTTCTACTGCTCCCCCCCCCAACAAAAATCTTTCTACTGCTCCACCCACCCAACAAAAATCTTTTACGCTCCACCCCCCAACAACAATCTTTCTACTGCTCCACCCCCCAAACAAAAATTTTTCTACTGCTCCACCCAAACAAAAATCTTTCTACTGCCCCCCCCACCAACAACATCTTTCTACTGCTCCACCCACCAACAAAAATCTTTTTTTACTCCCACCCACCAACAACAATTTTTTCTACTGCTCCACCCCCCAACAAAAATCTTTCTACTGCTCCACCCAAAACAAAAATCTTTCTACTGCTCCACCCACCAACAACATCTTTCTACTGCTCCACCCACCAACAACATCTTTCTACTGCCCCACCCCCCAAACAAAAATCTTTCTACTGCTCCACCCACCAACAAAAACCCTTTCTACTGCTCCACCCCCCAACAACATCTTTCTATGCTCCACCCACCAACAACAATCTTTTCTGGGGCTCCCCCCCCCAAAACAAAAATCTTTCTACGGGCCCACCCACCAACAACATCTTTCTACTGCTCCCCCCCACCAACAAAAATCTTTCTACTGCTCCACCCACCAACAAAAATCTTTCTACTGCTCCACCCACCAACAAAAATTTTTCCCTACTCTCCCCACCAACAAAAACCCTTTTTTGGGGTTTTACCCACCAAAAACCCATCTTTCTACTGCTCCACCCACCAACAAAAATCTTTTTGGGGCTCCACCCCCCAACAACAACCTTTCTACGGGCTCCACCCACCAACAAAAATTTTTCCCTTGGGGCCCCACCCACCAACAAAAAACTATTTTGGGGTCCACCCACCAACAAAAATCTTTCTACTGCCCCAAACCCCCAAAAAAATCTTTCTACTGCTCCACCCACCAAAACATCTTTCTACTGCTCCACCCACCAACAAAAATCTTTTTTGGGGCTCCACCCCCCAAACAAAAATTTTTCTACTGCTCCACCCACCAACAAAAATCTTTCTACTGCTCCACCCACCAACAAAAATCTTTCTACTGCTCCACCCCCCAACAACAATCATTTTGGGGCTCCCCCACCAACAAAAATCTTTCTACTGCTCCACCCAAACAAAAATCTTTCTACTGCTCCACCCACCAACAAAAATCTTTCTACTGCTCCACCCACCAACAACAATCTTTCTACTGCTCCACCCACCAACAACAATCTTTCTTGCCCCACCCACCAACAACATCTTTCTACTGCTCCACCCCCAACAAAAATCTTTCTACTGCTCCACCCAAACCAACAAAATCTTTCTACTGCCCCACCCCCAACAAAAATCTTTCTACTGTTTCCCCCACCAACAAAAACCTTTCTTGCTCCCCCCACCAACAAAAACCTTTCTACGGGTCCACCCACCAAAAACAACCTTTTTTGGGGCTCCCCCCAAACCAACAACAATCTTTTGTGTTTCCACCCACCAACAACATCTTTCTACTGCTCCACCCACCAAAACATCTTTCTACTGCTCCACCCACCAAAAAACAATCTTTTTTGCTCCACCCACCAACAAAAATCTTTCTCCCTGCTCCACCCACCAAAAAATCTTTCTACGGGCTCCCCCACCAAAACATCTTTTTTTACTGCTCCACCCACCAAAAACAATCTATCTGTGGCTCCACCCACCAACAAAAATCTTTCTTGCTCCACCCAGCAACAACAATTTTTTATTTTTACTGCTCCCCCACCAAAAAAAATCTTTTCTCCCTGCCCCAAACCCAAAAACAACAATCTATTTTGGGGCTCCACCCACCAACAAAAAATTTCTATTCTGTGCCCCCACCCCACCAACAAAAATCTTTCTATTTTGCTCCCCCCCCTCCAACAAAAATCTTTCAAACCCCCCCCAAAAACATCTTTCTACTGCTCCCCCACCAACAACATTTTTCCCTATGTTTTCCACCCCAAAAAATTTTCTACTGCTCCACCCCCAACAACATCTTTCTACTGTTTCCCCCCAACCCCCCAAAAACTTTCTACTGCTCCACCCCCAAAAAATTTCTTTGCTCCACCCCCAACAACTTCTTTCTACTCCCTCCACCCCCACCCAACAACAATCTTCTTTTTGTCCCCACCCAACAATCTACGGGCTCCACCCACCAAAAACAATCTATCTTTGGCCCCCACCCAAAAACCAAAAAAAAACCCCCCTTTCCCCCCCTTCTCCCCCCAACCAACAAAAAAATCTTTCTACTGCTCCACCCCACCAACAAAAATCTTTCTACTCCCTCCCCCAAACCAAAAACTCTTTCTACTGCTCCCCCCACCAAAAAATCTTTTCTGCCCCACCCCCAACAAACTTTTTACTGCTCCACCCACCCCCCCCCCTCTTTCCCCTCCCCAAAAAACCCAAACCCCAAAAAAAAATCTTTCTACTGCTCCACCCACCAACAACTTTTTCTTTTGCTCCCCCAAAACAAAAATCTTTCTACTGCTCCCCCCCACCAACAACATCTTTCTACTGCTCCACCCACCAACAACAATCTTCTTGCTCCACCCCCCCAAACAACAATTTTTTCTTTTTGGCCCAAACCCCCCCCAAAACCCAACACTTTCTACTGTTTCCACCCACCCAAAACCCCTTTTTTTCCCACCCCAAAAACCCCCCCAACAAAAAATCCCACCCCCACCCAAACCAACAAAAATCTTTCCTACGGGCTCCCCCCCCAAACAAAAATCTTTCTACTGCTCCACCCACCAACAACATCTTTCTACTGCTCCACCCACCAACAAAAATTTTTCTACTGCTCCAACCAAAACAACCTACCCTCCCCCCCACCAACAACAATTTTTCCCCTGTTTTTCCAACCCACCAAACAAAAAATCTTTCTTGCTCCACCCAAAAACAAAAATCTTTCTACTGCCCCCCCCCCAACAACATCTTTCTACCCCCCCCACCAACAAAAAATCTTTCTACTGCTCCCCCCACCAACAAAAATCTTTTTTACTGCTTCCAAACCCCCAAAAAATCTTTTTTCTTTTCCACCCACCCAACAACCCCTTTTTTCTGTTTAACCCCCCAAACCTTTTTCTTTTCTACTGCTCCCCCCAAAAACAACTTTTTCTCTGCTCCACCCCCCAAAAACCTTTTTCTACTGCTCCCCACCCCCAACAAAAATCTTTCAAATTTTTTTCCCCCACCAACAAATCTTTTTTTACTCCCTTCCAACCCCCCCAACAACAACATTTTTCTCCACCCCCCAAAAATTTCTTTCTCCTGTTTCCACCCCCCAACAAACCATCTTTTTTTACTGCTCCACCCACCAACAAAAAATCTTTTCTACCCCTCCACCCCAACCAACAAAAATCTTTCTACTGCTCCACCCACCAAACAAAAATTTTTCCCAAAACCCGTTTTCACCCCACCAAACAAAAAATCTTTCAAACTGCTCCACCCCACCAAAAACAATCTTTTACTCCCCACCCCCCAAAAACCTTCTTTTTTCCTGCTCCACCCAAACAAAAACCCCCATTTTCTCTCCACCCCCCAAAAACATTTTTCTACTGTCCCCCACCAACAACCATTTTTCCTCCCCACCCAGCAACAAAAATCTTTCTGTGGCCCCCACCCACCAACAACATCTTTCTACCCCCAACCCACCAACAACAATCAAATTTTTACTGCTCCCCCAAAACCCCCCAAAACAAAAATCTTTCTCTCTACCCAAACCCCTACCTCCACCCCCCAAACAACTTTTCCCCCTTGCTCCCCAAAACCTCTATCGGGGCTACCCACCAACAACTCTTTCTACTGCCCCCCCACCAACAAAAATTTTACTGCTCCACCCCCCCAACCCCCAACAATCTTTCTTTGGCTCCACCCACCAACAAAAATCTTTCTACTGCTCCCCCCACCAACAAAAATCTTTTTTTTACTGCTCCACCCACCAACAAAAAAATCTTTCTACTGCTAAAACCCACCAAACCAAACTTTCACTGCTCCCCCCCAAAAAA
The DNA here is from genome assembly GCA_014155875.1 of Cepaea nemoralis. NCBI lineage: Eukaryota > Metazoa > Mollusca > Gastropoda > Stylommatophora > Helicidae > Cepaea > Cepaea nemoralis. Next base: position 104,810 of record JACEFZ010026880.1, on the reverse strand, counting down.
CTTTTCTACTTTTTCCAAACCCCCCAAAAAAAACAAAATCTTTCTACTGCTCCACCCAACAAAAACCCTTTTTTTACGGGTTTTCCACCCACCAACAAAAATCTTTCTATTTCTCCCCCCACCAACAAAAATCTTTCTCCCTTTTCCAAAAACCCCCAAACCCCAAAAAATCTTTTTTACTGCTCCCACCCCCAACAACAATCTATCTTTTTTTTCCACTCCCAACAAAAAACCTTTTTTGGGGTTTCCACCCCCCAAAAACAAAAATCTTTCTACTGTTTCCAAAACCCCACCAACAAAAAATCTTTCTACTGCTCCACCCCCCAAACAAAAATCTTTCTACTGTTTTCCCACCCCCCAACAAAAATTTTTCCCCTTTAAACCTTTTTGGCTCCACCCACCAACAACATTTTTCTACTTTTTCCTCCACCCACCAACCTTTTCGCCCAACCCCCAAACAAAAATCTTTCTACTGTTTCCCCCCCCCCCAACAAACCAATCTTTCTTGCTCCACCCACCAACAAAAATTTTTTCTACTCCCTCCCCCACCAAAAACATCTTTTACTCTCCCCCACAAAAACTCTTTCTACTGCTCCACCCACCAACAACAATCTTTCTTGCTCCACCCCACCAACAACAATCTTTTTTGGGGCCCCCCCAACCCCACCAACAAAATCTTTCTACTGCTCCACCCCCAACAAAAATCTTTCTACGCTCCACCCACCAAAAAAACCCACCCCCCCTTTTCTACTGCTCCACCCACCAAAAACCCTCTTTCTACTGCCCCACCCACCAACAACTTTCTTCTACTGCTCCACCCCACCCCAACCCCCAAAACATCTTTCTACTGCCCCCACCCACCAACAACATCTTTCAAAACCCTGTTTCCCCCCACCACCAACAAAATCTTTCTACTGCTCCCACCCACCAACAAAAATCTTTCTACTGCTCCACCCCACCAACAACATCTTTCTATTTTTGGCTCCACCCACCAACAACATCTTTCTATTTTGCTCCCCCCCCACCAACAAAAATCTTTCAAACTGCTCCACCCCCCCAAACAACATCTTTCTACTGCTCCCCCAAACCAAAAAAATCTTTTTTGGGGCTCCACCCACCAACAACATCTTTCTACTCCTCCACCCCCCAAAAAAATCTTTCTATTTGCTCCCCCCCCAAACCAAAAATCTTTCTACTGCTCCACCCCCAAAAACTTTTTTTCTACTGCTCCACCCCCCAAACCTTCTTTTCTGTTTCCCCCCCAACAACTCTTTCTACTGCTCCCCCACCAACAACTCTTTCTCTTTTCCCCCCACCAAACAAATCTTTCTACCCCCAACCCACCAAAAACCCAATCTACGGGGCTCCACCCCCCAAACAAAAATCTTTCTTCTCCACCCCCCAAACAACATCTTTTTTGCTCCACCCACCAACAAAAATTTTTCTACTGCTCCACCCACCAACAAAAATCTTTCTACTGCTCCACCCACCAACAATCTTTCTACTGCTCCCCCCAAACCAACAACAATCTTTTTTGGGGCTCCACCCACCAACAAAAATCTTTCTACTGCTCCCCCCACAACAAAAATTTTTCTACTGCTCCACCCACCAACAAAAATCTTTCTACTGCTCCACCCACCAACAAAAATCTTTCTACTGCTCCACCCACCAAAAAAATCTTTCTACTGCCCCCCCCCACCAACAAAAAATCTTTCTACTGCTCCACCCACCAAAACAATCTTTCTACTGCTCCACCCCCCAACAAAAATCTTTCTACTGCTCCACCCCACCAACAACAATCTTTCTACTGCTCCACCCAAAACAACATCTTTCTACTGCTCCACCCACCAACAACAATCTTTCTTGCTCCCCCCACCAACAAAAATCTTTCTACTGCTCCACCCAGCAACAACAATCTTTCTACTGCTCCACCCACCAACAACAATCTTTCTTGCTCCCCCCACCAACAAAAATCTTTCTACTGCTCCCCCCCAACAAAAATCTTTCTACTGCTCCACCCCCAACAAAAATCTTTCTACTGCTCCCCCCACCAACAACAATCTTTCTACTGCTCCACCCCCCAACAAAAATCTTTCTACTGCTCCACCCACCAACAACAATCTTTTTTGGGGCTCCACCCCCAACAAAAAATCTTTTTTGGGGCTCCACCCACCAACAAAAATTTTTTCTACTGCTCCACCCACCAACAAAATCTTTCTACTGCTCCACCCCCCAAACAAAATCTTTCTACTGCTCCACCCCCCAAACAAAAATCTTTCTACTGCTCCACCCACCAACAAAAATCTTTCTACTGCTCCACCCACCAAAAACAATCTTTCTACTGTTTTACCCCCCCAAACAAAATTTTCTACTGCTCCACCCACCAACAACAATCTTTCTTGCTCCACCCACCAACAACAATCTTTCTACGGGCCCCACCCACCAACAAAAATCTTTCTACTGCTCCCCCACCAAAACAATCTTTTTTGGGGCTCCACCCACCAACAACAATCTTTTTGGGGCTCCACCCACCAACAACAATCTTTTTTGGGGCTCCACCCACCAACAAAAATCTTTCTACTGCTCCACCCACCAACAACAATCTTTTTTGGGGCCCCACCCACCAACAACAATCTTTCTTGCTCCACCCCCCAAACAAAACTTTCTACTGCTCCACCCACCAACAAAAATCTTTCTACTGCTCCACCCCCCAACAAAAATTTCTTTCTGGGGCCCCAAACCCCCCAACAACATCTTTCTACTGTTTTCCCAACCCCACCCCCCCCACAACAATCTTTCTACTTTTTCCAAAAACATTTTTACCCACCACCAACAAAAATTTCTTTTTTGGGGCTCCACCCACCAACAAAAATTTCTTTCACTGTTTTACCCACCAACAAAAATTTTTCTACTCTACCCCCCCCCTCGCACCCACCAACAAATTTTTTCTACTGCTTAAAACCCACCAACAACAATCTTTTCTAAAAAAAAAAAAAAAAAAACTGCCCCACCCACAAAAACCAATCTTTCTGTGGCTCCACCCCCCAAACAACAATCTTTCTGGGGCTCCACCCCCAAACAAAAATCTTCTTGCTCCACCCACCAACAACAATCTTTTTTGGGGCTCCACCCACCAACAAAAATTTTTCCTTGCTCCAAACCCACCAACAACAATCTTTCTACTGCCCCCCAACCCAACCAACAAAATCTTTTTTGGGGCTCCACCCCCCCAAAAACAATCTTTCTGGGGCCTCCACCCACCAACAACAATCTTTTTTGGGCTCCCCCCAAACCAACAAAAATTTTCTGTGGCCCCAAACCCCCCAAACAACAATCTTTCTACGGGCTACCCAACCAAAAAACATTTTTCCTACTGCTCCACCCCCCAAACAAAAATCTTTTTTGGGGCTTTCCCCCCACCAACAAATCTTTCTACTGCTCCACCCACCAAAAAATTCTTTTTTGGGGCTCCCCCCCAACCAACAAAAAATCTTTCTACGGGTTTTACCCACCAAACAACAATTTTTTCTACTGCCCCCCCCAACAAAAATCTTTCAAACTGTTTACCCCCAAAAAACCCCAATTTTTCAAAATTGCTCCACCCCCCAAACAAAAATCTTTTTTGGGGCTAAAAACCCACCAACAACAATCTTTTTTGGTCTCCACCCACCAACAAATTTTTCTACGGGCTCCACCCACCAACAAAAAATCTTTCTACTGCTCCACCCCCCAACCCCAATCTTTCTTTTGGCTCCACCCACCAACAAAAATCTTTCTACTGCTCCCCCCACCAACAACTTTCTTTCTACTGCTCCCCCCACCAAAAACAATCTTTTCTACCCCAACAAAAATTTTTCGGCTACCCCCCAACAACTTCTACGGCTCCACCCCAACAAAAATCTTTCTGTGGCTCCAAAAACCCACCAACAAAAATCTTTCTACTGTTTCCCCCCAAAAACCCAATCTTTTTTTGGGGCCCCACCCACCAACAAAAATCTTTCAAACTGTTTCCACCCACCAACAAAAATTTTTCTACTCCCTTACCCCCAACAACAATCTTTCTACTGCTCCACCCACAACAAATCTTTCTACTGCTCCACCCAAAAAACAAAAATTTTTCTACTGCTCCCCCACCAACAACAATTTTTCCTTGCTCCACCCCCAAAACAATCTTTTTTGGGGCTCCACCCCCCAAACAACAATCTTTGGGTTAAAAAATTACTGTTCCACCCACCAAAAACAATCTTCTTTCTCCCCCCCCCTTTTTCATTTTTAACAACAACTTTTTTACTGTTTTACCCACCAAAAACTTTCTTTCAAACTGCTCCCCCACCAACAAAAAATCTTTCTACTGCTCCACCCAACAAAAATCTTTCTACTGTTTAACCCACCAACAAAAATCTTTCTACTGCTCCACCCACCAACAAAAACTTTCTACGGGTTTCCACCCCCAACAAAAATCTTTCTACTGCCCCCACCCACCAACAAAAATCTTTCTACTGCTCCACCCACCAACAAAAAAATCTTTCTACTGCTCCCCACCAACAAAAATCTTTTAGGGGCTTACCCCCCAACAAAAATCTTTTTTACTTTTCCCCCCAACCAACAAAAATCTTTTCTATTGTTTTAACCCCCAAACAATCTTTCTACTGCTCCACCCCCCAAACAAAAATTTTTCTAAAAAAAAACCTATCACCCACCAAAAACAATCTTTCTACTGCTCCCCCCAAAAAAATTTTTCCGCAACAAAAAATCTTTCTACTGCTCCACCCACCAACAACAATCTTTTTTAACGGGTTTTCCCACCCCCCTTTCCCCGCCCCCAAACCAAAAAATCTTTCTACGGGGGGGGGCCCAAAACCCCCCAACAAAAATTTTTTCTACTGCTCCACCCACCAAAAACATCTTTCTACTGTTTTACCCACCAACAACAATTTTTCTCCCTGCTCCACCCACCAAAAAAACATTTTTCTCTGTTTTACCCAAACAAATTTTTCCAAACTGCTCCCCCCAACAAAAATCTTTCTACTGTTTCCACCCAAAAACAAAAATCTTTTCTACTGCTCCCACCACAAAATTTTTTCTACTGCTCCCCCACCAACAAAAATCTTTCTATTTGCTCCCACCCACCAACAAAAATCTTTCTAACTGCTCCACCCACCAACAAAATCTTTTTTGGGGCTCCACCCACCAACAAAAATCTTTCTACTGCTAAAACCCACCAACAAAAATCTTTCTACTGCTCACCCACCAAAAACATCTTTCTACTGCTCCACCACCAAAAAAATCTTTCTACTGCTAAAACCCACCAACAAAAATCTTTCAAACTGCTTTACCCACCAACAAAAATCTTTCTATTTGCTCCACCCACCAAAAAACATCTTTCAAACTGTTTTACCCACCAACAACATCTTTTTTGGGGTTTCCACCCACCAACAACAATCTTTCTACTGCTCCAAAACCCACCAACAAAAATTTTTTACTGCTCCAAACCCCCCAACAAATCTTTCTACTGCTCCACCCAAAACCAAAAATCTTTTTTGGGGCTCCCCCCACCAACAACATCTTTCAAACTGCTCCACCCACCAAAAAACTTTTCTTTCTACTGCTCCAACCCCCCCCAAACCCAACATCTTTCTACTGCTCCACCCCCCAACAACATCTTTCTACTGCTCCCCCACCAAAAAAATCTTTCTATTTGCTCCAAACCCACCAACAAATCTTTTTTACTGCTCCACCCCCCCCAACAACAATCTTCTACTGCTCCAAACCCACCCAACAAAAATCTTTCTACGGGCTCCACCCACCAACAAAAATCTTTCTCTGGCCCCCACCAAACAAAACCCCGGCCCCCCCAAAAAAACATTTTTTATGCTCCCCCCCCCAACAAAAATTTTTTCTACTGCTCCACCCACCAACAACATCTTTCTACTCTCCACCCAAACAACAAAAATCTTTCTTGCTCCACCCACCAACAAAAATTTTTCTACTGTCCACCCCCAAAAAACACCCCCCCCCAACCAACAACTTTCTACTGCTCCACCCCCCAACAACATCTTTCTACGGGCTCCACCCACCAAAAAAATCTTTCTACTGCTAAAAACCCACCAACAAAAATCTTTCTAAAAAAAACTTTTTCAACGCACCCCCCAAAAAATTTTTCTACTGTTTTACCCCACCAACAAAAAATCTTTCTACTGCCCCAAACCCACCAAAAACCAATCTTTTTTGGGGCTCCCCCCAAACCAACAAATCTTTTTTAACGGGCCCACCCACCAAAAACATCTTTCTACGGGCTTTACCCACCAACAACAATTTTTCCCTTACGGGCTCCCCACCAACAAAAATTTCTTTCTAGGGGGGCTCCACCCCAACAACCCTTTCTTTCTACTGCAAACCCCCCACCAACAAATTTTTCTACTGCCCCACCCACCAACACAAATCTTTTTTGGGGCTCCCAAACCCACCAACAAAAATTCTTTCTACTGCTCCACCCACCAAAAAAAATTTTTTAATGCTCCCCCAACCCCCCAACAACATCTTTCTACGGGCTCCACCCACCAACAACATCTTTCTACTGCTCCACCCCCAAAAAAATCTTTCTACGGGCTCCCCCCCCAAAACAACATCTTTCTACTGCTCCACCCACCAACAACAATCTTTTTTGGGGCTCCCCCCACCAACAAAAATTTTTTCTACTGCTCCACCCACCAACAAAAATCTTTTTTGGGGCTCCACCCACCAACAACAATCTTTCTACTGCTCACCCACCAACAAAAATCTTTCTACTGCTCCACCCCCCAACAACAATCTTTTTTGGGGCTCCACCCACCAAAAACAATCTTTTTTGGGCTCCCCCCCCAAACAACAATCTATCTGGGGCTCCCCACCAACAACAATCTTTCTACGCTCCACCCCCCAACAACAATCTATCTGTGGCTCCCCCCAAAACAACAACAATCTTTTTTGGGGCTCCACCCACCAACAACAATCTATCGTGGCTCCCCCCACCAACAACAATCTTTCTTGCTCCACCCACCAACAACAATCTATCTGTGGCCCCACCCACAACAAAATCTTTCTACTGCTCCACCCCCCAACAACAATCTTTTTGTGGCCCCACCCACCAACAACAATCTTTTTTGGGGCTCCACCCACCAACAACAATCTATCTGTGGCTCCACCCACCAACAACAATCTATTTTGGGGCTCCACCCAAAAAAGGGCCCAACAAAAAAATCTTTCTACTGCTCCACCCACCAACAACAATCTTTTCTCCCCCCCGGGCTCCACCCACCAACAACAATCTTTCTGGGGCTCCACCCCCCAACAACAATCTTTTTTGGGCTCCACCCACCAACAACAATCTTTCTACGGCTCCACCCCCCAAACAAAATCTATCTGTGGCTCCCCCCAAACAAAACAATCTTTCTACTGCTCCACCCACCAACAACAATCTTTCTGTGGCTCCACCCACCCAACAACAATCTTTTTTCTGCTCCACCCACCAACAACAATTTTTATTTTTTGTGGCTCCACCCACCAACAACAATCTTTTTTGGGGCTCCACCCACCAACAACAATCTTTCTACTGCTCCCCCACCAACAACAATCTATCTGTGGCCCAAACCCCCCAAACAACAATCTATCTGTGGCTCCACCCACCAACAAAAATCTTTTTTGGGGCTCCCCCCACCAACAACAATCTATTGTGGCTCCACCCACCAACAACAATCTATCTGTGGCTCCACCCCCCAAACAAAAATTTATCTGGGGCTCCACCCCCCAACAACAATCTATCTGTGGCTCCACCCACCAACAAAAATCTATCTGTGGCTCCCCCCACCAACAACAATCTATCTGGGGCCCCACCCACCAAAAACAATCTATCTGTGGCTCCACCCAGCAACAACAATCTATCTACTGCTCCACCCACCAACAACAATCTATCTGGGGCTCCACCCCCCCAACAACAATCTTTCTGTGGCCCCAAACCCACCAACAACAATCTTTCTGTGACACTTTTAAAATCGTCCTTCAACTCCCCATCCAACAAATCCCCCCCCCCACACCGGGGACAAACTACAATCCCCCCCCCCCAAACCGAGAAAAACTACAATCCCCCCCCCCCCAAAACCGAGACAAACTACAATCTCTCCGCGTCTCCCCGTTGGACCATTACCCAAGAATGCAGAAATATTTAAACATTGGCCTGGCCTTTCTAGTTCTATGGGGAGCAAATTAAAGGGGAAAAAAAAGAACAACAACCCCAAACCCTTTTTGTAAATGCAGTTTTAAAAATGTAAGATTGCGCCAAACTCCGTCTGATGTAGTCCCGAGGCGATATAAAAACACTTCTTCTGCTCCCCCCCCCCCCCCCAATCTCCCTGCTCCCCCCCTCCCACCATGTTTACTAGAACCCCGGGTTTTTGGGGAATGCCGGGCCTTTAAAAACACGTCAACAGTTTTAAGATCCCTGAGAAATTTTTTGACTTTTGTAAAATGTGTTGTATCAAACCACGGTCTCGTGTCAAAACATTGCATTCGGGGGAAATTTGAATAACGAAGACACAAACAAAAGATTCACGATTTATTGCCTGGGATATTTCGCTGGCCCTCCGCCAGGGTTTCATTTTTTGCAAGAAATCCCAAATTACCCCGGGGAAAATTTAATGGTTAAAACCCAAAAATTTAAATTTTAAAATTTTGCCAGAAATGTCCTTTCTAACGGGAATTTGCCCGGAAAAAACATTCCTGAAAATTCTGGGTTTGGGGTTGAAAAAGGGTAAAGCCGGGAAAAAAAAAAAAAAAAAAAAAAAAAATTTTGTTGTTTAAAACCAAAAAACCAAATTCGGTTTTTTTTTCCTTTCCCTTTTTTTAAAAACACAAACCGGTTTTTTGGGGGAAAAAATTTTTTGGCCAAAAAGGATTTTTGGTGGGGCCCGGCCCGGGATGGAAGACCGCCCGGGAGCTTCCGGTGTGTCGGCTCCTCGCGGCTAGCATCTCCTGTGTTTGTATCTTGTTGACCCATTGAGGTATGTGTTTTGACACCCGTTTGTTAAGCTGTCTCTCCGTTCGACCAATGTAAACGGCCTGGCATCTAATGTGAATTTGGGAAATACAATTGTTTGTGGCGTACAGAGGAACAGGTTTTTTGACTGTTGGTGTAGGAATGGGTAAGGTTTTAAATCTAATGACTGGGGTTGCCGCACAGAAAAGTTTGACCTACTGCTGTATAAGCCGGTCTTGTAGACGTTGCATTTCGTCATCCCCTCGAAAGGTTAGCGGATGAATACCTTGAGTTTAGGGACTGTAGTTACGCCCGCTTTGGGGGTTTTGGGGTGTTGGCAATGGCGCTTTATAAATCCTGTGGAGTACCCATTCAGGTTTTAAAACATTCTTCAGAGTTTCAAATTCCTCTTCAGTGTGTCCTGGGTGCTATCTTTCTAGCACGGTCAAACAAGGTCCGTACTAAGCCCGTTTGTACTGGACAGGTGTGAAGCTCTGAAAATTTAGGTATTGGCCAGTCCATGTTTCTTTGCGATACCCGACTTTTAAATTTTGGCCCTCTGCTTTTTACTTCATTAGAAATCTAGGAACGGTAACGCTTCCTTGTGTTCGTGTTCCATAGATAGAGAGATGTTTTTTTGCGTCTTGTTCATTGTGGCCTGGAAAAGAGTTGCTTGTAGCTCGTCTGTGGTGGGTAATTAGTATATCGTCCACAAACGCCGGTAAAAAGGGCCCAAATTGGTTTATGTCTGAAAATCTCTTTTCTTCTAAGTGTGCCCTGAAAATGTCCGCTAGAATAGGACCAAGAGGACTCCCCATGGCCATCCGTCATTTGGCGGTATGACTTTGTTTGAAAATTGAATTGGATGTTTGGGGGTACATAGTAGTTTGTAGCCCCTCCAGAATAGGTGTTGTAGCCTAATTTTAGTTGTTTGTCTTCAAAGCGTTCCCTTATTATTTTCACTGTCTCCTCTAATGGAACCCTTAGTGAATAGGGGGGCCCATATCCATGGATGCCATGTGTTTTTTATTTTGTTATTTATTCTGGGTAAATATTAATCCCGGAAACGGGTACGCGAGCGTCTACATACGGGAAACATTGACACTGAATTCGTTTGATTGGTTAAATTTAGTTAATTTCCATTTTGGGTGTAGCCAATGAGGGATAGGCCCAAACAAAAATGAATCTAAATATTTGATGGGAAATGTTGAGAAAAGGGGCTAACAACCAGGGTAACTGAATTGCTTGGCCCGACTGCTTTTTCAACAAACAAAATCGGGTTGTTGTGATCTGATATCCTCGATTGATGAAACAATCAATTGTAATTCTTGATTATCTGTCTTTACATTAAGTTATTTCCCCTTTTCATGCTATGTTTGTGGGGTCTTTTCCCTTGTTTTGTGTTTTGGAGACTTGAGAATGCTCTCGAAGTGGCTCTGGTTTGTGGGCTGTCGTTTTTTTTTGTTTGTTGTCATCAAGCGATGCTACAGGCATTCAGGGGTAAACTTCTCTCGCACCACACAAAAAGATTTGCAGTCGTACGAGAGGAATTTATTACACATTTTATTGCCATGGCTCTTTATAATACATAATGCACAAAACGTCTCTAATGAACCACCATGAATACACAGAACTTCCTATCTCTAGTCGTCCCTAGCCCTACTGCTAAATCTATCTATTCACTTAAAGAAGGACGCATCGACTCTGAGCGATGTGTCCGCTACGAAGTCCGTCCCCTGTCTGACAATCCTCCGCGTCCTGATTACACAGCACGAGGAGGGTCTTCATGCGCACTTCGGCTTTTGCGTGCTACATCATTCCACACGCTTAAAGTAGTAAGCCTACTCTTGAGTTCTATTCCAAGTTCTTGGTGTCTATCACGTTGAGGTGATTACACCGTGACCAGAGTGCTTACCCTCTGGTTGACACTTACGTGTCTCATGAGAGAACTGTTGATAGTTCTCCTCCCTATCTACACCTACCCTGCCCTCTCGTTGGGGCACTGGGTTACCTCTAATCTACTTGAGGTAGACCACTCATTCAGGGTGGTCTTCCCTCCTATGTATTCTAGTCTTTGACATTTGTTTGTGAAGACCAGGAATATTGTTGACTTGGGCTCGTGTGAGTTGTCTTGTTCGTTTGTTGTAAACACAGACTGTTGTTGGTGTGTGCTCGTGCGTGGGTTGTCTTTTTGTTGTACACACAGAGAATGTTGTTGGTGTGCGATCGTGGGTGGGTTGTCTGTTTTATTCCTTATTGTGTACAGAGAGACAGTTCTTGGTTCGGGCTGGTTTGTGTGTTGTATGTGTTCTTGCTTGTTGTGTACCTCAAAATAGAGAATTGACAGAGATATGTGGGCACTGATCTCCCGTCTTGGAGTACCACTAGAGATACCCGAAGAAGAATACATATCAAATAGAACACTGGAAAGTAAGAATCTCTCTCTCTCTCTCTCTCTCTCTCTCTCTCTCTCTCTCTCTCTCTCTCTCTCTCTCTCTCACCCCGCATTATAGGTTAGTGGCTCTGGTTTGTGGGCTGTCGTTTTATTTGTTTGTTTGTGAAGACCGAGAATGTTGACGTCTCAGATATAGTCAAAGCCATTTACAGTCTCCCTCCCCCCCCCCCATCTCTCTCTCTCTCTCCCTCTCTCTCTCTCTCTCTCTCTCTCTCTCTCTTTCCCCTCTCTCACCCAACATTATAGTGTAATGTCTGGAGGTCTTGACGTCTCAGATATAGTCAAGCGCATTTACGGTCTTCCCCCCCCCCCTCCTCTCTCTCTCTCTCTCTCTCTCTCTCTCTCTCTCTCTCTCTCTCTCTTTCTCTCACCCCACATTATAGGGCAGTGTCTGGAGGTCTTGACGTCTCAGATATAGTCAAACCCATTTACAGTCTCCCTCCCTCCCTCCCCTCCCTCCCTCCTCTCTCTCTCTCTCTCTCTCTCTCTCTCTCTCTCTCTCTCTCTCTCTCTCTCTCACCCCACATTATAGGGCAGTGTCTGGAGGTCTTGACGTCTCAGATATAGCCAAACCCATTTACAGTCTCCCGTGCATATTCCACAAGTTGTTTTTTTGCAACGTTCGTTCGCTTTGAACTCAAGCGTAGTCCATGCACGTGATTCTACTTCTAGTGCACTGGACTGATGTTTGCGCGTGGGCTAACTTTCCATATTACTATTGTCCCTTGCCATCAGGCGACTCACTCTGACTTCGGAGGTGCGTGTAATTTATGTCACAAAGTCAAGGTCGAAAAGTCAACATTTTAGTCCAACTGAACAATGTAGGAGTTGAACCCGGTACCTCTGAATCAGGACACTAGAAGTTATGAACGGCGCTCTCATCTATTCGGGTTAATATTCCGACATTACCCGCTGTTTAGAAAGCAATGGCAAACTGCTAACGTAAATTTGCCAAGAGATCACAAAGAGTCAAACATACTGCGGTTGACTGTGACACAAACTTATGGAAATAGAGCTCCCAGTTAGAGAGCTGCCGACCGTACAATATGTAGAGCTTGTCAACCAAGAAGTAGAGAAACATCGACCATAGTAGAAATTGTAGAGATTGTCAACCAAGAAGTAGAGAAACATCAACATAGTAAAAAGACTGTGCAATCCAACAAGAGAAAACATCCAACATAGATAGAAATTGTAGATCTGGACATCCTAACAAGATCTGGACATACATCTGTCATCCTACAAGATCTGGACATCCTACAAGATCTGGACATCCTACAAGATCGGACATCTAACATGATCTGGACATCCTACAAGATCTGGATATCTACAAGATCTGGACATCCTACAAGATCTGAACATCCTACAAGATCTGGACATCCTACAAGATCTGGACATCCTACAAGATCTGGACATCCTATAAGATCTGAACATCGAAGACCACCGGCTTATAAACAGCTGGTGTCTCGGAAACAAGTTCGTTGGTCACATGAAACGTCACAGAGACTGTGAGATGACAGAGATGGAAGGCATGGTTCTTGAGAGAAGAGGCTGCGGTCGTCCAGCCAGATAGACTCGGGACATTGAAGACAGTTTGGCCATGAAAATATACGAGGCAGGGGAATTGGCAGAGTGTTGATGTGCTATATTGAACCTGTACTTCTGTATGGATGTGAAGCATAGACAATGAGCAGACAAGGTAACAAAACATCTGATGGCTGTGGAAATGTAGTTTCTGGGGAAAACGCAAAGAATACCATGGATAGACAGAAAAACGAATGAAAAAGTCCAACAAGAAGCAGATGAAAATCGTAAACTGATTAGAGAAATGGGATGTAGACAGTCAAGATTTTTTTGGCCATGTTATAAGAAGAAATAAACTAGAGATCTCAGTGACAACTAGCAAGATTAAGGGTAGTAAATAACACGGGAAAGGCAGAGTAGTAAATATCTAGAGGGCTTGGCCACATAGCTTGGTCGAGACAAGAATACAGAGAAATAGCAACATGAGGCAATAAAATATACATGGTGTTTCAATAGAGCAAGTGTGATGTAAATGTAATAAAAAGAGCAAGAGGCGATGTGAATGGTGTTTCAGTAGGGCAAGTGTGATGTAAATGCGATCAAAAGAATATGAGACAGTTTACATAGTGTCGCAATTGACAAAGTTTGATCCAAATGCCACGACGAAGAGGCAATCTAACAGAAGTTCCGGAATTTGGCATAACCACAAGTTTCCATATTTCCCGTGGATGCCACGAAGACCCCAAAGATATAAAACACACAATAAAAATTCCCATTTACTGGCTGTTTGCGAGAGTCCCATTTATCATATTACCCTAACGTGACCTGGCGAGGGCGAATCAAACTCCGCGGAGATACCCGCACATCATCGTCACATGACCCGTGAAAGAAGGATCCACAGATATTTACATAAACAACTTTAACCGGAAGCCGGATGAAGTGTGAGAATTGATATCCGCCGGTTTTACTTGGCACCGATGTTAATACTCATTATTTTTACTTATTGCTATCTGCGGGTCTACTTGGGCACCCATGTTAATATTTATGATTTGTACTTATTGCTATCTGCGGGTCTACTTGGCACCCATGAATTAGAATTGATATCCGCCGGTCTACTTGGCACCATGTTAATACTTTATTTTTACTTATTGCTATCTGCGGGTCTACTTGGCACCCATGTTAATATTCATGATTTGTACTTATTGCTATCTGCGGGTCTACTTGGCACCCATGTTAATATTCATGATTTCTACTTATTGTATCCGTGGGTCTACTTGGCACCATGTTAATATTCATGATTTCTACTTATTGTATCCGTGGGTCTACTTGGCACCCATGTTAATATTCATGATTTACTTATTGTATCTGGGTCTACTTGGCACCCATGTTAATATTCATGATTTCTACTTATTGATATCCGTGGGTCTACTTGGCACCATGTTAATATTCATGATTTGTACTTATTGCTATCTGCGGTCTACTTGGCACCCATGTTAATATTCATGATTTGTACTTATTGATATCCGTGGGTCTACTTGGCACCCATGTTAATATTATGATTTGTACTTATTGCTATCTGCGGGTCTACTTGGCACCCATGTTAATATTTATGATTTGTACTTATTGCTATCTGCGGGTCTACTTGGCACCCATGTTAATATTATTTTTGTACTTATTGTATCGGGGTCTACTTGGCACCGATGTTAATATTATGATTTGTACTTATTGCTATCTGCGGGTCTACTTGGCACCCATGTTAATATTCATGATTTGTACTTATTGATATCCGCTGGGTCTACTTGGCACCCATGTTAATATTAATTATTTCTACTTATTGATATCCGTGGATCTACTTGGCACCGATGTTAATATTCATGATTTGTACTTATTGCTATCTGCGGGTCTACTTGGCACCCATGTTAATATTCATGATTTCTACTTATTGATATCCGTGGGTCTACTTGGCACCGATGTTAATATTCATGATTTGTACTTATTGCTATCCGGGATCTACTTGGCACCGATGTTAATATTCATGATTTGTACTTATTGCTATCTGCGGGTCTACTTGGCACCGATGTTAATATTCATGATTTGTACTTATTGCTATCCGCGGGTCTACTTGGCACCGATGTTAATATTCATGATTTTACTTATTGCTATCGCGGGTCTACTTGGCACCGATGTTAATATTCATTTTTTTCCCGCGTTTCCATCCTGTTTCAGGATATTGCGGTCAACACCAGCATCTTTCAGCTGTATGTTGATTCCTAGGCTAGATTACGCTCATCAGCACGCCACGACTTTCTGAGCGACCGGCTCCATACTCTATAAGTCACTTTTGCGATTCGAACCACTGCTAATTCTCGTCGCGTCACGTGACGAGAGTATTCGGGGTTAGCGGAGAAAGCTGCTAACCCTCGGCCACGGAGCGGGTTAATATTCATGATTTTTACTTATTGACATCTGCGGATCTACATGGCACCGATGTTAATATTCATGATGTTTACTTATGATATCCCGGGTCTACTTGGCACTGATGTTAATATTCATGATTTCTACTAATTGAGCGGGCGCACTAGCGAGGTTGATGGCGAACTGCACTGGCATTGTCATGAGCACTGTCGGACGCGGGTAGAGGTTCGTCGCTTGCCAAAGTGATGGAAAGACTGATCACCTATGTCTTCTTTCTCTCAGGACTACAAAATGTGATGGTTCTATGACATCACCGACCTATAGCAAGAGACTTCTTCTTCTTCAGCGTTCCGAGCCATTGAGGTTCTTTGCTGCAGATACGATCCGTCTCCATTCGTCTCTCTGGTTGACCTCTCTTGCCAGTCGTTGAATTCCAAGTGCTTGTAGGTCTGTATATATATTATCTCTCCACCGTCTTCTTGGTCTACCTCGGGGTCTACGGTCATTTATTTCCTGAGTGTAAGCGAGTTTTTGTTTCCTATTATCTTCCATTCTTTCTATATGCCCCAGCCATTGTAGTCTATTAGCCTTCATGATACCAGTGATTTAGCGGGGACTTAAACAGATCATAATGTCTTTGTTACTTCTTCTTTTCCACTCTCCACTTTGTGTATCCCTAATGGGTCCAAAGATGCGTCTTAAAACTTGTTCTCAAGGTTTGTAGCAAGGCTTCGTCTCCTTTCGTTGTTACTCCACGGTTTCAGACCCATACAGCACAAATGGTCTGATCAGTGTTTTGTATATTGTGATCTTGGTGTTACGAGATAGCGCCTTTGATTTTAGTAGATGTTGTAGTGCATAGTATATCTTATTTCCAGAATTGATTCTAGTTTGTATTTCTTCCTTTATGATGTTGGAGCAGTTGAAGATTGTACCCAGGTATTTGTATGTTTCCGTTCTTTAAATGGTCATATTATCTATTTGTATGTGGCCAGAGTTTTTAGCCATTCCTTCTCTTGAAATTACCCTATATACTCTGGTATAATGTATTATTATTGGTTATTTCTACTGAATGGGAATAACGTTATTGAAACTGACAACGGAAAAACATATTTCTACTAATTCAGTCGCGTGTTTCTACTCTAGTAGTCAGAGCTCTCATTGATTCCATCTGCGGTTCCTGACCTCTATTTTGTGTTGGTCTGTATATCATCTATCTTCTGTTGCTTCCGCTTCGCTGCGTCACGTATTTCAGTGTCAGGTTTCAGAGGTGTCAGTTGAAGATCTGTTGTGTACACTCACCACAAGATCACGATGGCTGCCCTGACTTGTCCACTAATCTATCACTTCTCAGTTATCAGTTATCAGTTGGGGTATCTTCATTGCACTCCGGACAGGTCCATAGGGGCTCAGATCCTCCCTCCCCCCAGCATATGCATCAGCGTTCTGTGGCTAATAGTGCCATTTTTGCGTTGGTTAACAAGGCACCTCGTTTTCCCGATGTACCTCTCGTGTCTGGCCGTTCCAATTCTTACTACCAGGTCTTTATCCTGGACAGCGATGTGAATTCACTGACGTCAAAGTCTTCTGTTCTCGACATGTCTTTAAGGACGTTAATAACATCGGCACGATCCATGGGCTGGCCATCTGCAGGGGGTGCAGAGCCAGCCAGTTTACCAGCTCGTTCATTTCCCTCGACTCCCGCATGTCCCGGGACGAAGATGAAGGTGACTTTACAGATAACAAATTTCCGCACCGACTCAGTCCACTGTCTACGTACAGATCCAGCTTCGACCTTCTGAATCATTACTAGTCATTTGAGATAATACTAATTTTTTTTTTTTTTTTTTTTTTGGGGGGGGGGGGGGGGGGGGCATGTAGTCTGTACCGAGATTGTGTTCAAACAGGTTGCGACTGTATGTATAGGATTGGTTGTGTCTTTGATTTCTTGTGGAAGATTGTTGCACAGATGAGTTGCGGAATACGCTAATCTTGTTTTGTGAAAGTCTATCCTAGGTTTAGAGACATGCAGCATGTTTAGCCGTTCGCATTGTCTTGCTTTATATTTAATATCACACATTGAGGCTCTGTAAGGGAGATCTTGGTTACGACTGACAAGATGGAAGGGAACAGACCAAGGGGAAGACTGAGAAGTAAATACCTGGATGGCTTTGGCCTTGTGGCATGGTTGAGACAGGGACACGGAGCTGATCCACGACTCTGGCGATCGAGTGAGATTACAGAACATGACCGCCCACGCTTATCGGCATGGCACATGGTGGATAAATTTAAAGATTTTGCGTCATCGTCGTCGTTTTTTAACTGAAGTATTAAAAAAAATGGACATCAATACCATTGTCCTTCTTGGAATACTATCAGTAATCTCAGTACGTTGTGAAGAGAAACCAGAAATCAGAGAGTCCATTGGGGTGACAGCCGTTAACATCGTGCACGGAGCTTGCAGTGTTGAAACATTGTATGTATTGCATTAACAAGTACACTTTATTCATTTTTAGCAGTAAAAGTATTTGCAACTTTAGGACGTCAAATTATTGTGTTAACTGTGAATAAGTGGTGTAATTATATTAAACATTTGACAATTAATGCAGCTAATTGCTTCTTTAGAAAAACGTAGGCGAGTTATGTCCCTTGCAAACAATAAAATGAATATTATGAGGCCGTCGAGGGCATGCACGATATCTAATGGTTAGCCCGTAGATCATGTAATTGAGTCCCCACTATTGCTCCCGGGTTGACTCAGCCGAAACTAAGCACCATGAAATGTTATGGAAAGTAAAGGCGAAGTGTGCGCTTTTGACCACATCACCCATTGAGTGCCAATTGTTTTACAAAAAATGTGGCACTGCCAGCTGAAGGGAATGACATACACACCTAACTAGTACCAGATGAGGAACTTCGGATTTTAATGTTGTATAACTCCCGTCGCGAAACGCAAGTGGGTCTCAGAGGGACAACACAGTACCCACTCTGTCCCACCCGTCTCGGTGGCTAGTCCACATTTAGGGGGTGAGGGGAGATTTCCGAGTAAAAAAAAAATTTTAAAACCGTCTTCTGGGTCCTTGAGATGTTATGTATCGGGATTGTCATGAACTTCACGGGCCCCGAGAATCATCACTCAACTCTTTGAGGGTGCGTAGATCTTTCTGTTGTAAATCGCACATTCAGATAAAACTCGGGGAATGCTGAGTTGCCTTCACTTTCGTGAGGTAATGCTCGGAGATCTTCGGCAGGTTCCCTGAGTGTGTCCTTCCGGGACCAGACACGAAGAGGCCATTCGGTAGCAAGTCATCAAGAAGGGAGGCCGCTTCTATAGCCAGCTGTATAATTGGCATCACAGGGAGCCGGAGATTGTTCTACAGCGGAAGTTGCTTCTGTTGAAGCAATCCTTTCACGGCCGTGTCCACCAGCTGTAATCTATGCAAACTCATGAATCAGGGATTGATCTACAGTGGTGACATTGTTGTCCTTGAGACGAGAGGCCGTGTCTTTGTCCAGTTGTGTCATGTTGTCCCTTGGGGATCCAGAGAGTGGACCTACAGCCCAAAGTTTGATGAACCTACCGGGTCGCTGTCTGTTGTATAGTTGTTCCTAAGTTTTAATGGTAACACACTTTTATACTTGGCGTCGCTTAACTAAAGTTTGTGTTTCAGTTGTGGATTAATTCTTGACCAGGCCGGACGGTTGCGCAGTAGCCTGTGTTCTGACCGAGATGTACAAGTTGACGTCGGGTCAAGGGACACCAGCTGTAGTTATGTATTGACCATGCAGACTAGCCAGTGTAGTGAGACCCGTGTTTTGATCTAGATTAAGCGGAGGCCAGCGTTCAGCAAACAAGACGGAATGTATTGTGCGAGCCAGCTCATTGGAACAGTCTGATTGAAGCGAATATTTAATACATTCGACGCCCTATCTCAGTAATTGGGTACATGAGGGAATTATTGTTCTGACAGAAGAATTCCTCTTGAACAGCGCTTTAATTTGATTCCCTTAATGGATGAGGTGACATTAGTACGTTTCAATCAACATCAGGTGGCTTAGGAAACAAGTACTTGTCAGTCAGCCTCGTGTGACGCGCGAGAACCACATGCGTTTCTCGTTAAAACAGACATGCGACCATGCTGCATCATTAGTGATTAGTTTTTCTTATGATTAATAAAGGAACAATTCTTCTTCTTCAGCGTTCCGAGCCATTGAGGTTCTTTGCTGCAGATACAATCCGTCTCCATTCGTCTCTCTGGTTGACCTTTTATTGCCAGTCGTTGATTCCAAGTGCTTGTAGGTCTGTATATATATTATCTCTCCACCGTCTTCTTGGTCTACCTCGGGGTCTACAGTCATCTATTTCCTGAGTGTACGCGAGTTTTGTTTCCCTATTATCTTCCATTCTTTCTCCCAGCCATTGTAGTCTATTAGCCTTCATGATACCAGTGATTAGCGGGGACTTAAACAGATCATAAATGTCTTTGTTACTTCTTCTTTTCCACTCTCCACTTTGTGTATCCCGAATGGGTCCAAAGATGCGTCTTAAAACTTTCTTCTCAAAGGTTTGTAATAAGGCTTCATCTCCTCTCGTTGTACTCCAGGTTTCAGAGCCATACAGCACAACTGGTCTGATCAGTGTTTTGTATATTGTGATTTTGGTGTTACAAGATAACGCATTTGATTTTAGTAGATGTTGTAGTGCATAGTTGGTATAATGCCGTGATTCTAGCCATAGGAAAGCCTGTGTAACTGCCATCACCTCCATCGTCATGCTGCTCGTGGGCATACTGTGGGCACCACTGGATTCTTGAACTATCACTTACTGCCACGGAGCCGTGGCTTGGGCGCTCGGCTGCCATCTCTGTGGCCATGTGTTCCAGTCCTATGGAAGAGAAATAATCTCGTGTTTAGTGAGTGACCTGGGCTCTCAGGCAGAAATCAGCTTAACATGGGTATAAGAATATCTCCCGGGTAGTGAACGCGACCAGCATCATATTGACAAGCTAATCAGCTGACTAACGGTGATTGTTCTCGCTGTCCGTGAATGTAAAATATTGCCTAAAGCGTGCTGTTTGTCCGCTTTCATGTGAACTCGGCCAACCATCTGTACCTCTACCTTTCAACACCATAGCGGACATGGATTCTGATCCTTTTTTCAATTTGTCACATTCACCATTCTTCCTGGAAATTTGATCTATTCCTGATACACTCATTATTCTTACAACAGTTAATATCTTCTTGTCACTTCATTATTCTTGTGGACATGATGTTTTATTTGTCACAGTTATTCTTGTATCACATCTCAGTTTTGTCACAGTTCTTCTCATATCTCATCTTAGTGTTGTCACAGTGCTGGTTGCATCTCATTTAACTATTGTCACAGTTCTTCTTGTATCCCATCTGAGTGTTCTCACAGTTCTTCTTGTATCTCATCTTAGAGTTGTCACTAATAGCTTCATGTCGGCAGGAAGTTAGCGGTGAACAGCGCTCTTTCTCTATATATAGACACATGTGTATTGTGTAGTGTTGGAGCAGTGTTAGAGACATATAGACACATGTTTATTGTGTAGTGTTGGAGCAGTGTTAGAGACATATAGACACATGTTTATTGTGTTGTGTTGGAGCAGTGTTAGAGACATATAGACACATGTTTATTGTGTAGTGTTGGAGCAGTGTTAGAGACATATAGACACATGTTTATTGTGTAGTGTTGGAGCAGTGTTAGAGACATATAGACACATGTTTATTGTGTAGTGTTGGAGCAGTGTTAGAGACATATAGACACATGTTTATTGTGTAGTGTTGGAGCAGTGTTAGAGACATATAGACACATGTTTATTGTGTAGTGTTGGAGCAGTGTTAGAGACATATAGACACATGTGTATTGTGTAGTGTTGGAGCAGTGTTAGAGACATATAGACACATGTTTATTGTGTAGTGTTGGAGCAGTGTTAGAGACATATAGACACATGTTTATTGTGTAGTGTTGGAGCAGTGTTAGAGACATATAGACACATGTTTATTGTGTAGTGTTGGAGCAGTGTTAGAGACATATAGACACATGTTATTGTGTAGTGTTGGAGCAGTGTTAGAGACATATAGACACGTGTGTATTGTGTAGTGTTGGAGCAGTGTTAGAGACATATAGACACATGTTTTTGGGGTAGTGTTGGAGCAGTGTTAGAGACATATAGACACGTGTGTATTGTGTAGTGTTGGAGCAGTGTTAGAGACATATAGACACATGTTATTGTGTAGTGTTGGAGCAGTGTTAGAGACATATAGACACATGTTTATTGTGTAGTGTTGGAGCAGTGTTAGAGACATATAGACACATGTTATTGTGTAGTGTTGGAGCAGTGTAGAGACATATAGACACGTGTTTATTGCGTAGTGTTGGAGCAGTGTTAGAGACATATAGACACGTGTTTATTGTGTAGTGTTGGAGCAGTGTTAGAGACATATAGACACATGTGTATTGTGTAGTGTTGGAGCAGTGTTAGAGACATATAGACACATGTTTATTGTGTAGTGTTGGAGCAGTGTTAGAGACATATAGACACGTGTGTATTGTGTAGTGTTGGAGCAGTGTTAGAGACATATAGACACATGTTTATTGTGTAGTGTTGGAGCAGTGTTAGAGACATATAGACACATGTGTATTGTGTAGTGTTGGAGCAGTGTTAGAGACATATAGACAATGTGTATTGTGTAGTGTTGGAGCAGTGTTAGAGACATATAGACACGTGTTTTATTGTGTAGTGTTGGAGCAGTGTTAGAGACATATAGACACGTGTGTATTGTGTAGTGTTGGAGCAGTGTTAGAGACATATAGACACGTGTGTATTGTGTAGTGTTGGAGCAGTGTTAGAGACATATAGACACGTGTGTATTGTGTAGTGTTGGAGCAGTGTTAGAGACATATAGACACATGTTTATTGTGTAGTGTTGGAGCAGTGTTAGAGACATATAGACACATGTGTATTGTGTAGTGTTGGAGCAGTGTTAGAGACATATAGACACGTGGATTGTTTTAGTGTTGGAGCAGTGTTGAGGGCATATAGACACTGTTATTGTGTAGTGTTGGAGCAGTGTTAGAGACATATAGACACGTGTTATTGTGTAGTGTTGGAGCAGTGTTAGAGAAATATAGACACGTGTGTATTGTGTAGTGTGGAGCAGTGTTAGAGACATATAGACACGTGTGTATTGTGTAGTGTTGGAGCAGTGTTAGAGACATATAGACACATGTGTTTTGGTAGTGTTGGAGCAGTGTTAGAGACATATAGACACATGTGTATTGTGTAGTGTTGGAGCAGTGTTAGAGACATATAGACACGTGTTATTGTGTAGTGTTGGAGCAGTGTTAGAGACATATAGACACTGTGTATTGTGTAGTGTTGGAGCAGTGTTAGAGACATATAGACACATGTTTTTGTGTAGTGTTGGAGCAGTTTTAGAGACATTAGACACGTTTTTATTGTGTAGTGTTGGAGCAGTTTTAGAGACATATAGACACGTGTTATTTGTAGTTTTGGGAGTGTTGAGAAAAAGTTTTTTTGGGGGGGGACATTTAGAACTTTGGGGGTTATTGTGTAGTGTTGGAGCAGTGTTAGAGACATATAGACACATGTTTATTGGTAGTGTTGGAGCAGTGTTAGAGACATTAGAACATGTTTTTTGTGTAGTGTTGGAGCAGTGTTAGAGACATATAGACACGTTTTTATTGTGTAGTGTTGGAGCAGTGTTAGAGACATATAGACACGTGTGTATTGTGTAGTGTTGGAGCAGTGTTAGAGACATATAGACACGTGTGTATTGTGTAGTGTTGGAGCAGTGTTAGAGACATTTTGATCGCGGATTTTGAAAGTACCGTAGACTTCCAGCTAGACCCAGGCTAAGATAGGATGGACACATGTCTGGGAAATAAAGGAAGCTGGCGGGATATTCGCTTTACCAGCCGGGGATATTCGCCACATCAGCCGGGGGATATTAGCCACATCAGCCGGGGGATATTCGCCTCACCAGCCGGGGGATGTTCCCCACACCAGCCGGGGAATATTCGCCACACCAGCCGGGGGATGTTCGCCACACTTGCCGAGGGATGTTCGCCACACCAACCGGGGGATGTTCGCCACACTAGCCTGGGGATGTTCGCCACACCAGCCGGGGGATGTTCGCCACACTAGCCGGGAGATATTCGCCACACCAGCCGGGGGATGTTCGCCACACTTGCCGGGGATGTTCGCCACACCAACGGGGGATGTTCGCCACACTAGCCGGGGGATGTTTGCCACACCAGGCGGGGGATGTTCGCCACACTAGCCGGGGATATTCGCCACACCAGCCGGGGGATGTTCGCCACACTTGCCGGGGGATGTTCGCCACACCAACCGGGGATGTTCGCCACACTAGCGGGGGATGTTTGCCACACCAGGCGGGGGATGTTCGCCACACTAGCCGGGGGATATTCGCCACACCAGCCGGGGGATGTTCGCCACACCAGCCGGGGGTATTCGCCGCACCAGCCGGGGATGTTCGCCACACCAGCCGGGGGAGTGTCGATTATCTATACACAATAAGGATCGAGCACGATATACCACTGCGTGTTGTAAACTGTAACAGGAATTGGGTGGTTTGGTCATGCCACAAGTTGGGAACAAGACAACGCTCAGCACAGAATCTGATCCCGGCAAGGTTAACCCAGTCAACAAATGCCCGCAGAAGTCGGATGTGCCGGCCTAACGACGCAAGAACGCAGATCTGCTGTAAACAGGACACAACGCAATCACGTCCGATAAAAAACTCTGGATGAACGCAGAAGAAGAGGAAGAAGAATCTGATCGCTGTGGCTTAGGGCAAGAGATTACCTTCTCACACCATCGGCTGGTGGGATGTGTGACTGCGAACATCACCATGTCAGAAGTAGACTCTCGCGCGTATTAGAATGTCGTTTCAGTTTGACCTTGAAGGACGTGATGTCAAGGCGGGAAAACAGGGAAAAACTAATCATCACCATCAACAAAAACACTAACATCACCACTGTTAACACTACTACACCACCCCACCACCATCACCACGACCACCACGACCACCACGACCACCACCACCACTACCACCACCACGACCACCACTACCACCACCACCACCACCACACCACCACCACCACAACAACAACAACAACAACAACAACAACAACAACAACTACAACAACAACCAACCAGGTGCTGGAATGCAAAAAATAGTGAAGATAATCATTATGTCGATTGCATAATAAAACTAATAAGAAAAATAATACCAATAATAATAATAATTATAATTTCTTTTATTGTTCCGTATCCCTTACGGGACGTTGCAGTCAAACACCAGCATTTTTTCAGCTGCTGTTGATGTACTAGGCGAGTGTTACGTTCAGTAGTTTGCCATTGATTTCTGAACGACCGGCTCCCATACCAACACGTTATAATACAACGCGACGCGGCCTGCTGCACAAATCGGTCGCAGCTGCGTTTCGAACGCTTGGTACCCGGCTCACGAACCGCATTCGCAAGCCTTTGGCCACGGAGTTCGTAATAATACATATAATAATAATGATATATGTGACAACGATTATTATTACGATAATCAAGATGATGAATAATAATAACGCGAGAAGAAGAAGAAGAAGAAGAAGAAGAAGAAGAAGAAGAAGAAGAAGAAGAAGAAGAAGAAGAAGAAGAAGAAGAGAAGAAGAAGAAGAAGAAGAAGAAGAAGAGAAGAAAGGAAAGGGAAGGCGTAGAAGAAGATACAAAGTATGCTAAGATGCTTCTTGCAATTGTTCTCAAATAATTTTATAATTTCCTAAGTCATTTCATTTTTCATAAACATCCAGTAAAACTGAAGTTTGCAAAATTATTGTGTTGGTTGTTAAACCTGGTAATTGTCTGTTGTAACTGCCGTGTCAGGCCAGGCAGACTAAATAATGGCAGACAAGAAAAATGGCATTTAATTAAGATAAGACTGATGGTGTGGAAGAATGATTTATCCCTGGCAATATTCCTCGGCCTATTATCTGTACGCCGGTGCCCTCTCGTGTTTCTGTGCTAGAATGTATTGTGTCGTGTTTTTTATGAATCCAGTTTATTGTCTGTTACTTTTTGCTGTGACGTTGCAAATCTTATCAGGGGCGTTGTCTTGATGATTCTACAAGGGGGGTTCGAGTGACCAAGTTGCCTGATAAGATTGAAGCCACCATATTTTGAATGTGTTTTTCCTATTTCGGCCTTGGGTCATATTTTTTTTTTTATTGTGATTTGTTTTCGGTTGGATGTGGGGGTCGCGTTGTGGGCTTGAGAGTTTGCGTGGGGTCCATCATAACACCGACTACAGATTGTTATAGTTTGGGGGAGGGGATAATATAGTTGGACTAGAGCGATAACTGATCTCGGTTGTTCTAAGTTGTGGGAGGTAGTGGGGTGGGGTCAGAGCGGTAACTGCGCCTTGGTTTTTGTAAGGTGGTTGGAGGGGGAGGGGGAGAGGTGATAGAAAGAGCGGTAATGGGTGTGTAGCTCGAAATTTGGTGCGTAAACGGGGGGGGGGGTATGGGTAGGACTTATTGTGTCTAGTTCACTCTATTTTGGGAGTGTCGGTGGGTAGAGCAATTACTGAGCGTAGTTTGTTCTATATTTGTGAGTGTCGGTTGGTAGAACGATAACCGGACCTGGGGAACATTAAGAACAGTAAGCTCATTAACTCCGTACAGAACATTCAATAATTTGTACCTGCGCAGAACAGACTCGCTAAAAAGCAATGACACACTCACGAACGTGGAGGCCGTGGGGGAGAATTGAACAAGTAACTGTGATCCCAGACGCGAGGAGAAGGCGATGGACCTGGATAAGACTTATACTGGGAGAAGACAGACACTGGGAGAAGACAGACACCGGGAGAAGACATACATTGGGAGAAGACAGACACTGGGGACAGACAATGGGAGAGGACAGACATTGGGAGAAGACAGACACTGGGGACAGACAATGGGAGAGGACAGACATTGGGAGAAGACAGACACTGGGGACAGACAATGGGAGAGGACAGACATTGGGAGAAGACAGACACTTTGAGAAGACATATATTAAGAGAAGACAGACACTGTGAGACGAAAGACAATAATATATGACAGACACTGGGAGAAGACATACACTGGCAGAAGACAGAAATTGGGAGAAGACATACACTGGGAAAAAGACATACATTGGTGAAGAAAGACACAAGGAGAAGACAGATACAGAGAAACGACAGACACTGGGAAAAGACATACACTCGGATTAAGACATATATAGGGAGAAGACAGACCTTAGAAGGCATACACTGGGAGAAGACATACACTTTGAGAAGATACACACTGGGAGAAAGCACGCACTGGGAGAATACATGTATGTGAGTTGGCGCGAAATGTGTGGGTTGGTGGGGGAAGTTTGTGTGGGTGGCGAGTGTGTTTGGGTTAGGGGGGACAGGTGAGGGCAGTGTGCGTGGGTGGGGGATGTGTGGGAGGGGGATGGGTAGGTTGGTGGGGTATGTATGTGCCCCTGGGTGTGTGGGTGGGTGTGTGTGTGTAGGTGGGTGGGGGTGTGTGTGGGTGGGCGTGTGTGTGGGTAGGTGGGGTGTGTGGGTGGGGTGATGTGTGGGTAGGTGGGAGATGGGCTCATAACATGGTAATTTGCCTTGTTATGTTTACAACATCATTTCACAATGTTTTTTTTTCTTCCAATGTGAATGTATAATGCTCTTGATGAACGGAAGATGAGTGATGGAAGGGCCGAATATAAGACGGGCCTGCGTGCCCAATTGTGACCTTTTAAAATAAAGTTGATTTGATTTGATTTGATTTGACAGAATCTGGTAGAAATCTGAGAATAGTATAACTAGAAAGTCCTTGACAGGAATCAACAGGAGATTCTTGGTTGAAACCACTACCTCGGCACCAGCACACCGGATATTACGAACAAGGGCTCTTATCCATTCGGCCATGCCGCCCCACAAACAGGGCTAAAACAAAACAGAGGAAGAACTAATTAAAAAAAACAGAGAAGAGAATTAGTATCAGAAAAAATAAACATGATTAGGGCATGATCGGAACTGCACGAGGCAGGAACACAGATGGCAGTTCAGAGTAATTTGGTTGCTGGGATATACCACAATGGATTAGGAGGATGAGGGAATAATCGACAGGAGAAGAAAGAATTCAGTGGAGCATGGCTTTAGTAGGCTCCGTCTATTCAATGAGTCTTCAATAAAATATGACATGCGGTGTTTCCGTGGAACTCTATGTAGGATGTTCATCCAGCGAGAAAAAAGTGTTGAGTTATCCTTCCACGGGTGAACAGGTGTGTGTCAGGGTCTTCATAAGACATTCATTATTTGTCTTATTGTTGAATGTTTGCTTCGCTGTGGGAACGCAAGAGAAATGGTAATAATAATAATAATAATAATAATAATAATAATAATATTAATAATAATAACAATAATAATAATAGCATATGTAAAAGTCCTAGTAGTAGCTGTTGTTGTTGTTGTTGTTGTTGTTTTGTTGCTGTTGTTTTGTTGTTTTTGTTGTTATAGTAGTAGTAGTAGTAGTAGTAGTAGTAGTAGTAGTAGTAGTAGTAGTAGTAGTAGTTGTTGTTGTTGTTGTTGTTGTTGTTGTTTTTGTTGTAGTGGTCGTTGTATAGAGCCGCAATTGTAGTAGAATTAGTAGTAGTAGTAGTAGTAGTAGTAGTAGTAGTTGTTTGGGAGTAGTAGTAGTAGTAGTAGTAAAAGGTAGTTTGTAGTAGAATAGAAGTGATAGTAATAGTAGTAGTAGTAGTAGTAGTAGTAGTAGTAGTAGTAGTAGTAGTAGTAGTAGTAGTAGTAGTAGTAGTAGCAGCAGCAGCAGCAAAAGTAGTAGTAGTTGTAGAAGTAGTAGTAATATTAGTAGGTGTGGTAGTCGTAACGGCAGCACCAATAATGTCCTTTAGAACTACACATCTACCCCACCACTCTAGAACTACACATCTACCTCGCCACTCTAGAGGAGAGAGCATCTAGAACTACACATCTACTTCACCACTCTCGAACTGCACATCTGCCTCACCACTCTAGAACTACACGTCTACCTCACCACCCTAGAACTACACATCTACCTCACCACTCCAGAACTAA
Source organism: Cepaea nemoralis (assembly GCA_014155875.1). Lineage (NCBI taxonomy): Eukaryota > Metazoa > Mollusca > Gastropoda > Stylommatophora > Helicidae > Cepaea > Cepaea nemoralis. The sequence continues at coordinate 76,230 of JACEFZ010026880.1, read as the reverse complement.
ACATCTACCTCACCACTCCAGAACTAAACATCTACCTCACAACTCCAGAACTAAACATCTACCTCACCACTCTAGATATACACATCTACCTCACCACTCTAGAATTACACATCTACCCCACCACTCTAGAACTACACATTACACCACCACTCTAGAACTACACATCGACCTCATATCTCTAGAACTACACATCTACCCCACCACTCTAAAACTACACATCGACCTCACCACTCTAGAACTATACATCTACCCCACCATTCTAGAACTACACATCTACCTCGCCACTCTAGAGGAAGAGAGCATCTAGAACTACACATCTACCTCACCACTCTCGAACTGCACATCTACCCCACCACTCTAGAACTACACATCGACTTCACCACTCTAGAACTACACATCTACCTCACCACTCTAGAACTACACATCGACCTAACCACTCTAGAACTACACATCTACCTCACCACTCTAGAGGAGAGAGCATCTAGAACTACACATCTACCTCACCACTCTCGAACTGCACATCTGCCTCACCACTCTAGAACTACACGTCTACCCCACCACTCTAGAGGAGAGAGGATCTAGAACTACACATCTACCTCACCACTCTGGAACTGCACATCTGCCTCACCACTCTAGAACTACACGTCTACCTCACCACTCTAGAACTACACATCTACCTCACCACTCCAGAACTACACATCTACCTCACCACTCTAGATCTACACATCTACCTCACCACTCTAGAACTACACATCTACCCCACCACTCTAGAATTACACGACTACCTCACCACTCTACAAACTACACATCTACCCCACCACTCTAGAACTACACATTTACCCCACCATTCTAGAACTACACATCAACCCCACCACTCTAGAACTACACATCTACCTCACCACTCTAGAACTACACATCTACCTCACCACTCTAGAACTACACATCTACCTCACCACTCCAGAACTACACATCTACCTCACCACTCTAGATCTACACATCTACCTCACCACTCTAGAATTACACATCTACCTCACCACTCTAGAATTACACGACTACCTCACCACTCTACAACTACACATCTCCCCCACCACTCTAGAACTAAACATCTACCCCACCATTCTAGAACTACACGTCTACCCCACCACTCTAGAACTATACATCAACCCCACCACTCTAGAACTACACATCTACATCACCACTCTAGAACTACACATCTACCCCACCACTATAGAACTACACATCTACCCCACCACTCTAGAACTACACATCTACCCCACCACTATAGAACTACACATCTACCCCACCACTCTAGAATTACACGACTACCTCACCACTCTAGAATTACACAACTACCTCACCACTCTACAACTACACATCTACCCCACCACTATAGAACTACACATCTACCCCACCACTCTAGAACTACACATCTACCCCACCACTCTAGAACTACACCTCTACCTCACCACTCTAGAATTACACGACTACCTCACAACTCTAGAACTACACATCTACCCCACCACTATAGAACTACACATCTACCCCACCACTATAGAACTACACATCTACCTCACCACTCTAGAATTACACGACTACCTCACCACTCTAGAACTACACATCTACCCCACCACTCTAGAACTACACATCTAACTCACCACTCTAGAATTACACGACTACCTCACCACTCTAGAACTACACATCTACCCCACCACTATAGAACTACACATCTACCCCACCACTATAGAACTACACATCTACCTCACCACTCTAGAATTACACGACTTCCTCACCACTCTAGAACTACACATCTAGCCCACCACTATAGAACTACACATCTACCCCACCACTCTAGAACTACACATCTACCCCACCACTCTAGAACTACACATCTACCCCACCACTCTAGAACTACACATCTACCCCACCACTCTAGAACTACACATCTACCACACCACTCAAAAACTACACATCTACATCACCACTCTAGAACTACACATCTACCTCATCACTCTAGAACTACACATCTACCCCACCACTCTAAAACTACTCATCTACCTCACCACTCTAGAACTACACATCTACCCCACCACTCTAGAACTACACATCGACCTCATATCTCTAGAACTACACATCTACCCCACCACTCTAAAACTACACATCGACCTCACCACTCTAGAACTATACATCTACCCCACCATTCTAGAACTACACATCTACCTCGCCACTCTAGAGGAGAGAGCATCTAGAACTACACATCTACCTCACCACTCTCGAACTGCACATCTACCCCACCACTCTAGAACTACACATCGACCTCACCACTCTAGAACTACACATCTACCTCACCATTCTAGAACTACACATCTACCTCACCATTCTAGAACTACACATCTAGATCACCACTCTAGAACTACGCATCTACCTCACCACTCTAGAATTACACATCTACCTCACCACTCTAAAAACTACAAAAACTACCTCACCAATCTAGAACGACACATCTACCTCACCACTCTAGACCTACACAACTAGCTCACCAATCTAGAACGACACATCTACCTCACCACTCTAGAACTACACATCTACCTCACCATTATAGAACTACACATCTACCTCACCATTCTAGAACTACACATCTACCTCACCATTATAGAACTACACATCTACCTCACCATTCTAGAACTACACATCTACCTCACCAATCTCGATCTATACATCTACCCCACCACTCTTGAAAAGTGAATGAGTTCATGGCCAGAAGATCAATTTTATTCCATCCATCCATCATGTGCCACGCCGATAAGCGTGGACGGTCATGTTTGGCCATCTCACTAGATCACCACAGTCGTGGATCAGCTCCGTGAGCCTGTCTCGACCATGTTACGTGGCCAAGCCATCCAGGTATTTTACTTCTGTTCTTTCCTTTGGTCTCTTTCCCCTCTATCTTGCCAGCTGTCACCAAGTTCTCCAATTCATTTCTTCTCATAACATATCCACAAAATTGCTGACTGTCTACGTCTAATTTCTCTAATTAGTTTACTATCCTTCATTTGTTTTCTGTAGACTTATCATTGGTTTTTCTGGCTTGTCCATGGTTATTCTTTGCCATTTTCCTCAGAAATCCACATTTCTACAGCCATCAGATGTTTTTCAACTTGACTGCTTATTGTCCAAGCTTCACATCCATATAAAACTACCGGTTTTATGTAGCACTTCAACACTCTTTTTCCCGTTTTAATTGATATCTTTTTATTGGTCAGTATGTTTTTCATCTTGCAAAAGGCTACCTTCGCAATGGAAATTCTTGTTCTAATCTCTTCAAGGCATCTCCAATCACATGTTATGACTGTTCCGAGATAGCTGTACCGACTCACTTGTTTAAGAATATTCCCATTTACTTGTATATTACATTGTGGTATTTCTTCCTTCCTAGTAATGACCATAATCTGTGTCTTTTATTACACCGGATTTAATCTCATACTACGAGACTGAAAACCGTAACTGAGGTATAGCTGTGAGAGTGGCAACTTTACCTCACTTAACTCTGTGAAAGTATCTGTGAGAGTGACAACTTTGCCTCATTTAACTCTGTGAAAGTATATGTGAGAGTGGCAACTTTGCCTCACTTAACTCTGTGAAAGTATCTGTGGCAATGTTGCCACACTTACCTCTGTGAAAGTATCTGTGAGAGTGGCAACTTTGCCTTACTTAACTCTGTGAAAGTATCTGTGAGAGTGGCAACTTTGCCACACTTAACTCTGTGAAAGTATCTGTGAGAGTGGCAACTTTGCCTCACTTAACCCGTTGCCCTATTTCCATGTCTCTAGTACAGCTGCGAGAGTGAGCTCCCTGACTCAACCAACTCTGTGGAAACGTATCTGGCACAGATGTAAAAGACGGGCAGAAATATTGTCACCTTGTCTTTAATCATAATACTGAAGTATTGGAAAGATCAGGTTGTGTGAAGGTTTGTTCCATGCTCAGTCTTCGTAGACTTAGAGGGTAGGAAACATTAGGAGGATGGATGATGGTAGAATACCAAAGGACATATTTTTTCGTGAATTACAGACGGGTAAGAGATCTCAGGGTCGGCCTATTCTACGATACAAAGATGTGTGTAAGCGGGACATGATTGATACAGGCATTGATAATGCACATTGGGAGCAAGTCACCGCTGAACGTGTTGCATGGAGGGCAACTATCAGAAATGGAACAAAGACAAAAGGAATGCAGATAAAGCACACACACAGAGCGTGAGAGACGTAAGATGGTGCATGATGGTGGAAATGACCATGTTTTCACGTGCATCCACTGTGGACGAACATTTACAGCACGAATTGGCCTTATCAGCCACATTCGCCACCGCCATAACTTGTAGTTATTAAGCCCTTTTGAAGCACAATGTACCAAACTATCGTCTGTCAATATGGAAAGGGGCCAAATGAATGAATGAAAAAAATGTCTTTCATCTCCAAGTACAGTGCTATTTGAAATGCAGCAAGCAAGTACAGGCAAATAAAATGATACACAAACACGTAGACACTAAATTAAGAAAGATGTACAGAGCGTTTGTCTCTTGTCCAAATTGTGTCGATAACAAATACAAGTATTCTATTCCTGCCTGTTATCGCTGGTTACAGGTGCCTGACCTCGTTACCTTTCCTTTTCTTTCGTATCCTCTCATTTTGTTTAATGTTGTTTGTATCTTCTTGCATACTTTCTTGTTGCTTAATACTTTACTTACAAACAGCTTTTACCGAATCTGGCCAGGAACTAACTGTCTGTTAGTTCTCTGCAGCGTTTTACATACATGTCGAAGATTTGTTTGTCTCTTAGTTCCTTGAAGGTGTGCACATATATGCCGAAGATGTGTTTGTTCCTTAGTTCCCTGTAGTTGTTCACATATATGCCGAAAATGTGTTTGTTCCTTAGTTCCCTGTAGTTGTTCACATATATGTCGAAGATGTGTTTGTTCCTTAGTTCCTGAAGGTGTGCACATATATGCGAAGATGTGTTTGTTCCTTAGTTCCCTGTAGTTGTTCACAAATATGTCGAAGATGTATCTGTCTCTTAGTTTCCTGCAGTGTTTACATTTCTGAAGACGATATGACTATTCTGTCTTTCCCTGCAGCTGTTGACATATCTGTCAGGATATGACTGTCTGCTAGTTCCCTCCAGCTGTTCACATATCTGTCGAGTTATGACCGTCTGTTAGTTCCTGTTCTTCACATATCTGTCGTGTTATGACCGTCTGTTAGTTCCCTGCAGCTGTTAACATATCTGTCGAGTTATGACCGTCTGTTAGTTCCCTGCAGCTGTTAACATATCTGTCGAGTTATGACCGTCTGTTAGTTCTCGGTTCTTCACATATCTATCGAGTTATGACCGTCTATTAGTTCCCTGTTCTTCACATATCTGTCGAGTTATGACCGTGTGTTAGTTCCCTGCAGCTGTTAACATATCTGTCGAGTTATGATGGTCCGTTAGTTCCCTGCAGCTGTTAACATATCTGTCGAGTTATGACCGTCTGTTAGTTCCCTGTTTTTCACATATCTGCAGAGATATGATTGTCTGTTAGTTCCCTGTTCGTAACATATCTGTCGAGTTATGACTGTCTGTTAGTTCTCTGCAGCTGTTCACATATCTATCGAGTTATGACCGTCTGTTAGTTCCCTGTTCTTCACATATCTGTCGTGTTATGAACGTCTGTTAGTTCCCTGCAGCTGTAAACATATCTGTCGACTTATGACCGTCTGTTAGTTCCCTGCAGCTGTTAACATATCTGTCGAGTTATGAACGTCTGTTAGTTCCCTGTTCTTCATATATCTATCGAGTTATGACCGTCTATTAGTTCCCTGTTCTTCACATATCTGTCGTGTTATGACCGTCTGTTAGTTCCCTGCAGCTGTTAACATATCTGTCAAGTTATGACCGTCTGTTAGTTCCCTGCAGCTGTTAACATATCTGTCGAGTTATGACCGTCTGTTAGTTCCCTGTTTTTCACATATCTGTCGTGTTATGACCGTCTGTTAGTTCCCTGCAGCTGTTAACACATCTGTCGAGTTATGACCATCTGTTAGTTTCCTGCAGCTGTTAACATATCTGTCGAGGTATGGCCGTCTGTTAGTTCCCTGTTCTTCACATATCTATCGAGTTATGACCGTCTATTAGTTCCCTGTTCTTCACATATCTGTCGAGTTATGACCGTCTGTTAGTTCCCTGCAGCTGTTAACATATCTGTCGAGTTATGACCGTCTGTTAGTTCTCTGCAGCTGTTAACATATCTGTCGAGTTATGACCGTCTGTTAGTTCCCTGTTCTTCGCATATCTGTCGAGATATGACTGTCTGTTAGTTCCCTGTTCGTCACATATCTGTCGAGTTATGACTGTCTGTAGTTCCCTGTAGCTGTTCACATATCTGTCGAGTTATGACCGTCTGTTAGTTCCCTGTTCTTCTCATTTCTGTCGTGTTATGACCGTCTGTTAGTTCCCTGCATCTGTTAACATATATGTCGAGTTATGACCGTCTGTTAGTTCCCATCAGCTGTTAACATATCTGTCGAGTTATGATCGTCTGTTAGTCCCTGCTCTTCACATATCTGTCGTGTTATGACCGTCTGTTAGTTCCCTGCAGCTGTTAACATATCTGTCGAGTTATGACCGTCTGTTAGTTCCCTGTTCTTCACATATCTGTCGAGATATGACTGTCTGTTAGTTCCCTGTTCGTCACATATCTGTCGAGTTATGACTGTCTGTTAGTTCCCTGCAGCTGTTAACATATCTGTCGAGTTATGACCGTCTGTTAGTTCCCTGTTCTTCACATATCTGTCGAGATATGACTGTCTGTTAGTTCCCTGTTCGTCACATATCTGTCGAGTTATGACCGTCTGTTAGTTCCCTGTTCTTCACATATCTATCGAGTTATGACCGTCTATTAGTTCCCTGTTCTTCACATATCTGTCGAGTTATGACCGTGTGTTAGAACCCTGCAGCTGTTAACATATCTGTCGAGTTATGACCGTCTGTTAGTTCCCTACAGCTGTAAACATATCTGTCGAGTTATGACCGTCTGTTAGTTCCCTGTTCTTCACATATCTGTCGAGATATGACTGTCTGTTAGTTCCCTGTTCGTCACATATCTGTCGAGTTATGACTGTCTGTTAGTTCCCTGCAGCTGTTAACATATCTGTCGAGTTATGACCGTCTGTTAGTTCCCTGTTCTTCACATATCTATCGAGTTATGACCGTCTATTAGTTCCCTGTTCTTCACATATCTGTCGAGTTATGACCGTGTGTTAGAACTCTGCAGCTGTTAACATATCTGTCGAGTTATGACCGTCTGTTAGTTCCCTACAGCTGTAAACATATCTGTCGAGTTATGACCGTCTGTTAGTTCCCTGTTCTTCACATATCTGTCGAGATACGACTGTCTGTTAGTCCTTGTTCGTCACATATCTGTCGAGTTATGACTGTCTGTTAGTTACCTGCAGCTGTTAACATATCTGTCGAGTTATGACCGTCTGTTAGTTCCCTGTTCTTCACATATCTGTCGAGATATGACTGTCTTTAGTTCCTTGTTCGTCACATATCTGTCGAGTTATGACCGTCTGTTAGTTCCCTGTTCTTCACATATCTGTCGAGATATGACCGTCTGTTAGTTCTCTGTTCTTCACATATCTGTCGAGTTATGACCGTCTGTTAGTTCCCTGTTCTTCACATATCGGTCGAGTTATGACCGTCTATTAGTTCCCTGTTCTTCACATATGTCGAGGATATGACTGTTAGTTCTCTGAAGCTGTCCACGTGTAAGATTTAGTTATAGCCCAGCACAGAGCTTATATTTCATATATTGTCTATGCTGGTGCCAGGGTGTCACAACAAGGCAGTGACTAGCACGCTAACATGCCGACCTTGTGGGTTTGTGTTCGCATCCCCATTCACGAGGAGAACGTTTTAAAATTGGCCTGACCACCAAGTTCTACCCAACTTAACAATGCTACCATGAAATATCATAGAAAGAGAAGGCGGCCCATCCACTATGATACCGACTATATCCCCCATACTATACCAGTTAGAGAAATTAGACGTAGACAGTCAAAATTTTTTGGAGATGTTATGAGAAGACATGGATGGAGAACTTAGTGACAACTGGCAAGATCGAGGGGAACAGACCAAGAGGAAGACCGAGAGGAAAATACCTGGATGGCTTGGCCACATGGCATGGACGAGACAGGAATACTGAGCTGATCCACGACACTGGTGATCGAGTGAAATGGCGAGTCATGACCGCCCACGCTTTCCGGTATGGCACATGATTTATTGATTGATACCAGTTGATCCTAGTGTCGTTACAGTAACTTCTGTACCCAAGTGTCGTTACAATAACTTCTGTATTCAAGTGTCGTTACAGTAACTTTTGTATCCAAGTGTCGTTACAGTAACTTCTGTATCCTAGTGTCGTTATAGTAACTTCTGTATCCAAGTGTCGTTATAGTAACTTCTGTATCCAAGTGTCGTTAAAGTAAATTCTGTATCCAAGTGTCGTTACAGTAACTTCTGTATCCAAGTGTCGTTATAGTAACTTCTGTATCCTAGTGTCGTTATAGTAATTTCTGTACCCAAGTGTCGTTATAGTAACTTCTGTATCTAAGTGTCGTTATAGTAACTTCTGTATACAAGTGTCGTTATGGTAACTTCTGTATCCAAGTATCGTTATAGTAACTCTTCTGTATCCAAGTGTCATTATAGTAACTCTTCTGTATCCAAGTGTCATTATTGTAACTTCTGTATCCAAGTGTCATTATTGTAACTTCTGTATCCAAGGGTCGTTATTGCAATTTCTGTATCCAAGAGTCGTTATAGCAACTTCTATATCCATGTGTCAGTATAGTAACTTCTCTATCCAAGTGTCGTTACAGCAACTTCTGTATCCAAGTGTCATTATTGTAACTTCTGTATCCAAGTGTCGTTATAGTAACTTCTGTATCCAAGTATCGTTATTGTAACTTCTGTATCCAAGAGTCGTTATAGCAACTTCTGTATCCAAGTGTCGGTGTAGTAACTTCTGTATCCAGTGTCGTTATAGTAACATCTGTATCCAAGTGTCGCTATAGTAACTTCTGTATCAAAGTGTCATTATAGAAACTTCTGTATCGTAGTGTCGTTATAGTAACTTCTGTATCAAAGTGTCGTTATAGTAACTTCTGTATCCTAGTGTCGTTATAGTAACTTCTGTATCAAAGTGTCGTTATAGTAACTTCTGTATCCAAGTGTCGTTATAATACTTTCTGTATCCAAGTGTCGTTATAGTAACTTCTGTATCCAAGTGTCGTTATAGTAACTTCTGTATCCAAGTGTCGTTATAGTAACTTCTGTACCCAATTGTCGTTATAGTAGCTTCTGTATCCAAGTGTCGTTATAGTAACTTCTGTATCCAAGTGTCGCTATAGTAACTTCTGTATCCAAGTGTCGTTATAGTAACTTCTGTATCCAAGTGTCGTTATAGTAAATTCTGTATCCAAGTGTCGTTATAGTAACTTCTGTATCCAAGTGTCGTTGTAGTAACTTCTGTACCCAAGTGTCGTTATAGTAACTTCTGTATCCAAGTGTCGTTATAGTAACTTCTGTATCCAAGTGCCGTTATAGTAACTTCTGTATCCAAGTGTCGTTACAGTAACTTCTGTATCCAAGTGTCGTTACAGTAACTTCTGTATCCTAGTGTCGTTTTAGTAACTTCTTTATCCAAGTGTCGTTACAGTAACTTCTGTATCCAAGTGTCGTTATAGTAACTTCTGTATCCAAGTGTCGTTATAGTAACTTCTGTATCCAAGTGTCGTTATAGTAACTTCTGTATCCAAGTGTCGTTATAGTAACTTCTGTACCCAAGTGTCGCTATAGTAACTTCTGTACCCAAGTGTCGCTATAGTAACTTCTGTATCCAAGTGTCTTTATAGTAACTTCTGTATCCAAATGTCGCTATAGTAACTTCTGTATCCAAGTGTCGTTATAGTAACTTCTGTATCCAAGTGTCGTTATAGTAAATTCTGTATCCAATTGTCGTTATAGTAACTTCTGTATCCAAGTGTCGTTATAGTAACTTCTGTATCCAAGTGTCGTTATAGTAACTTCTGTATCCAAGTGTCGATGTAGTAACTTCTGTATCCAAGTGTCGTTATAGTAACTTCTGTATCCAAGTGTCGTTATAGTAACGTCTATAGTAACTTCTGTATACAAATGTCGTTATGGTAACTTCTGTATCCAAGTGTCGTTATGGTAACTCTTCTGTATCCAAGTGTCATTATAGTAACTCTTCTATATCCAAGTGTCATTATTGTAACTTCTGAATCCAAGGGTCGTTATAGCAATTTCTGTATCCAAGAGTCGTTATAGCAACTTCTGTATCCATGTGTCAGTATAGTAACTTCTGTATCCAAGTGTCGTTATAGCAACTTCTGTATCCAAGTGTCATTATTGTAACTTCTGTATCCAAGTGTCGTTATAGTATATTCTGTATCCAAGTATCGTTATAGTAACTTCTGTATCCAAGAGTCGCTATAGCAACTTCTGTATCCAAGTGTCGGTGTAGTAACTTCTGTATCCAAGTGTCGTTATAGTAACTTCTGTATCCAAGTGTCGCTATAGTAACTTCTGTATCAAAGTGTCATTATAGGAACTTCTGTATCTAGTGTCGTTATAGTAACTTCTTATCCAAGTGTCGTTATAGTAACTTCTGTATCCTAGTGTCGTTATAGTAACTTCTGTATCAAAGTGTCGTTATAGTAACTTCTGTATCCAAGTGTCGTTATAATAATTTCTGTATCCAAGTGTCGTTATAGTAACTTCTGTATCCAAGTCGTTATAGTAACTTCTGTATCCAAGTGTCGTTATAGTAACTTCGGTATTCATGGTGTCGTTATAGTAACTTCTGTATCCAGTTCGTTATTGTATTTTGTATCCAAGTGTCGTTATAGTACTTCTGTATCCAAGTGTCGTTATAGTAACTTCTGTATCCAAGTGTCGTTATAGTAACTTCTGTACCAAGTGTCGTTATAGACTTCTGTATCCAAGTTCGTTATAGTAACTTCTGTATCCAAGTGTCGCTATAGTAACTTCTGTATCCAAGTGTCGTTATAGTAACTTCTGTACCAAGTGTCGTTATAGTAAATTCTGTATCAAGTGTCGTTATAGTAACTTCTGTATCCAAGTGTCGTTATAGTAACTTCTGTACCCAGTGTCGTTATAGTAACTTCTGTATCCAAGTGTCGTTATAGTAATTTCTGTATCCAGTGCGTTATAGTAACTTCTGTATCCAAGTGTCGTTACAGTAACTTCTGTATCCAAGTGTCGTTACAGTACTTCTGTATCCAGTGTCGTTATAGTAACTTCTTATCCAAGTGTCGTTATAGTAACTTCTGTATCCAAGTTCGTTATAGTAACTTCTGTATCCAAGTGTCGTTTTAAACTTCTGTATCAAGTGTCGTTATGTAACTTCTGTATCCAAGTGTCGTTATAGTAACTTCTGTATCCAAGTGTCTTATAGTACTTCTGTATCCAAGTGTCGTTATAGTAACTTCTGTATCCAAGTGTCGTTATAGTAACTTCTGTATCCAAGTGTCGTTATAGTAACTTCTGTACCAAGTGTCGTTATAGTAACTTCTGTATCCAAGTGTCGTTATAGTAACTTCTGTATCCAAATGTCGTTATAGTAACTTCTGTATCCAAGTGTCGTTAGTAACTTCTGTATCCAAGTGTCGTTTTTAAATAATTCTGTATCCAAGTGTCGTTATAGTAACTTCTGTATCCAAGTGTCGTTATAGTACTTCTGTATCCAAGTGTCGTTATAGTACTTCTGTATCCAAGTGTCGTTATAGTAACTTCTGTATCCAAGTTCGTTATTAACTTCTGTATCCAAGAGTCGTTATAGCAACTCTGTATCCAAGTGTCGTTATAGTAACTTCTGTATCCAAGTGTCGTATAGTAACTTCTGTATCCAAGTGTCGTTATAGTAACTTCTGTATCCAAGTTCTTATAGTAACTTCTGTAAGTATTGTTATAGAACTCTTTAGAGTTTATAGTAACTTCTGTATCAAGTGTCGTTATAGTAACTTCTGTATCCAAGTGTCGTTATAACTTCTGTATCAAGTGTCGTTATAGTAACTTCTGTATCAAGTGTCGTTATAACTTCTGTATCCAGTGTGTATAGTAACTTCTGTATCCAAGTGTCGTTATAGTAACTTCTGTATCCAAGTGTCGTTATAGTAACTTCTGTATCCAAGTGTCGTTATATATTTAATGTATCCAAGTGTCGTTATTAATTCTGTATCAAGTGTCGTTATAGTAACTTCTGTATCCAAGTGTCGTTTAGTAACTTCTGTATCCAAGTGTCGTTATAGTAAGTACGTGTATTCTTGTTTAGGGTTTAACTTCGTATCCAAGTGTCGTTATAGTACTTCTGTACCAAGTGTCTTATAGTTTCTGTATCCAAGTGTCGTTATAGTAACTTCTGTATCCAAGTGTCGCTATAGTAACTTCTGTACCCAAGTGTCGTTATAGTAGCTTCTGTATCCAAGTTTCGTTATAGTAACTTCTGTATCCAAGTGTCGCTATAGTAACTTCTGTATCCAAGTGTCGTTATAGTAACTTCTGTACCAAAGTGTCGTTATAGTAACTTCTGTACCCAAGTGTCGCTATAGTAACTTCTGTATCCAAGTGTCGTTATAGTAACTTCTGTATCCAAATGTCGCTATAGTAACTTCTGTATCCAAGTGTCGTTATAGTAACTTCTGTATCCAAGTGTCGTTATAGTAAATTCTGTATCCAAGTGTCGTTATAGTAACTTCTGTATCCAAGTGTCGTTATAGTAACTTCTGTATACAAGTGTCGTTATAGTAACTTCTGTATCCAAGTGTCGTTATAGTAACTTCTGTATCCAAGTATCGTTATATTAACTTCTGTATCCAAGAGTCGTTATAGCATCATCTGTATCCAAGTGTCGGTGTAGTAACTTCTGTATCCAAGTGTCGTTATAGTAACTTCTGTATCCAAGTGTCGCTATAGTAACTTCTGTATCAAAGTGTCATTATAGTAACTTCTGTATCGTAGTGTCGTTATAGTAACTTCTGTATCCAAGTGTCGTTATAGTAACTTCTGTATCAAAGTGTCGTTATAGTAACTTCTGTATCAAAGTGTCGTTATAGTAACTTCTGTATCAAAGTGTCGTTATAGTAACTTCTGTATCCAAGTGTCGTTATAATAACTTCTGTATCGAAGTGTCGTTATAGTAACTTCTGTATCCAAGTGTCGTTATAGTAACTTCGGTATCCAAGTGTCGTTATAGTAACTTCTGTATCGAAGTGTCGTTATAGTAACTTCTGTATCCAAGTGTCGTTATAGTTGTGGCATATTGAAAAGTCCTTACCCTTCCTAGCATTGACTCCCTTAAAAATAAACAATCCCTAACAACTACTAGTTAAGTATCGTACTTAATGTAGGAGTAGGAAAAAAACAGCGATAGATTGACCGTGGCAGCTTAATTTATTTGGCTTTATTTTGGCTCACGCTCCTGGCCAAGACCGGCTAGTTTTTAAACAAAGGCTGAGTGTAGCCATATTTGGTCAGTGTAACACAAAGAGCAGACATGTAAAAGTTTCCCGTGTGGGGAAAAGGCAATTTTGCCTTAAAATATATCATTCTCTGAAGCTATTGCCAGTGGTGGACTTGGTGGGACTGAGTTGCCATCTTATCAACTGGAAACTGGGTCATCAGCCAGTCAATAATAAAGAACAACCTGTCCTAAAGCAAAGTCTGGGCCAACACAACCATGTTTACTGCTGCGCTCAATAGCTCCATAGCGAGCAACAGAAAATTTGAAGACAACTGACTGGGTGAGTGATTAAGTCCTATTTTAGTAGGAATATCCAAGATGGACTTCAAGATCTAATAATCTACAAAGATGAAGATCAACAGAGTAACTGACAACAGTGTATCGTCTGCTTTACTTCTGAGAAGTACCACCTATGGCCTCATCATTCAACCAAATCAGTGAAACTATGGGACAATCCTACTACAAGTTAGTAAACCTAGCAACAGTGAAAACCCTTCAACTGTTGGTTGGATTACCAAGGTAATATCCAACAATGGATAAGTCTTCGAAAGAAGTCTCACAGCTGCAACAGTCAAACATGGGATTCAGCCATTCAGCCATTCAACACCAAGTTCTTGATATGAACACCAACTCAAACAAATGGGAAGAGACACTGAAACAACATTATAAGCCAATACAGCCAAGATACAAACTTCAGAACCTCTGACCCATAACTACATCAGATTACCTCAAGGTTCCAAAACCTGAACACCATCAAAAAGACCATATGAAAGCAGCTAGCGGAGTAAAGGCCTTTACGCCTGCAACCACAGGAATCACCTGATGGCTTGCAACCCTGGATATGTGGTGGAGTCAATATTCTTCAGTTCCATGCCTGCAGCAGAATCTCCAGATGAAACCAAATGAATGACTCACCATTGTATGTTCTACACAAAAATGGAATGAATGAGAACTCTATGCTGGTCCCGTGTCGGCCTAACTGCCCCATCATCAAGTGTGGGATGGCCTATCAACATGAACCGGGTGTGTGACAAAGCCTTTGGAACTAAATTGGGAAACGGTTAACATAAACCGAGCCTCATCTTTTCATCGATAAGATGATATAGGGAAGAAACCTTCTGCACAAGCTTAAGTTGCATCTCCTGAAAGTATGACAGACCTAGGCATCAATTTCAATTGGAACACAACCCAAATGGCAACCGAGTATTCTTAAATTCAGTCTCATGGAGAGAATATGTGCTTATGTATAATCCTATTCTTGGATTATGGATTAGAAACATTCGCCAGCCAACTTCGGTGGACATACTGTAAGTCGAAAATGACTGTGAGTATAATTCTGCACGGATAAATATGGACATTATCTGCTTCGCACTGGAGAAGAATACCCACCCGCAATGCCTAAAGGAACACTATAATTAATTAATTTAATTATTAGTATCAAACTGCTTTTATGTGTGTGTTTATTTTTATATGCCATGTATCAGGTAAAGAGTGTTTATTTGGTAATGGTGTACAACTAAAGGGTTATGTTATGGTATATATGTATAGTATTTTGACACCAACTCATTATTTTTAAAAAATGAGAAAATTGTAAAAGGTGTCAGAAACAAATGTTTATATGTTGGGTTCTATATACTTAGATCTTTATTTGCCTTAATTATGAGGGTAAATGAAAGTAGACCCAATTTATGGTTGTTGTGTTGTTTGTAATAACATTGGCGTTTTCTTGGGCAAAAGGGGTGTAAATGTATTGAGATAATGCAAATCGTTCCCATGCCTGTCTGAAAATGCATAGTGTTCATTACACATATATATGTAACTGCAGATCTTGAGTTAATACCTGACTGTTTGTCCAAAATTGTGGTGTACATCAAGAAAATGTGATGTCTGTTCACCAGTGGGTTTTTTATATGTTGTGAACAATCAATGTCTTCTAGCACTAGATAAACTTGAGAGGGTGATAAGTGGGAATGGAGAAGTACTCAGAAATACAGCTATGAACAGGAGTGAAGAATTTTCCTCCTTGTGTTTATGGTAGAATTCCATGATCACCTCAAGTGGCTAAATAAATAGAGAATCAAATTAAATCCCCTAGACAGCTTAAGCATAATATTTCTCATAAATTAACATCCACATACCACAATAGTCACTTCTGTATCCAAATATCGTTATAGTAACTTATGTATCCAATTGTCGTTATAGTAACTTCTGTATCCGAGTGTCGTTATAGTAACTTCTGTATCCAATTGTCGTTATAGTAACTTCTGTATCCAAGAGTCGTTATAGCAACTTCTGTATTCAAGTGTCAGTTAGTAACTTCTGTATCCAAGTGTCGTTATAGTAACTTCTGTATTCATGAATCGTTATAGTAACTTCTGTATCCAAGTATCGTTATAGTAACTTCTGTATCCAAGTGTCGTTATAGTAACTTCTGTATCCAAGTGTCGTTATAGTAACTTCTGTATCCAAGTGTCGTTATAGTAACTTCTGTATCCAAGTGTCGTTATAGAAACTTCTGTATCCAAGTGTCGTTATGGTAACTTCTGTATCCAAGTATCGTTATAGTAAGTTCTGTATCCAAGTGCCGTTATAGTAACTTCTGTATCCAAGTGTCGGAGTTGTAACTTCTGTATCCAAGGGTCTTTATAGTAACTTCTGTATCCAAGTGTCGTTATAGTAACTTCTGTATCCAAGGGTCAGGTCGTTATAGTAACTTCTGTATTCAAGTATGGTTATAGTAACTTCTGTATCCAAGAGTCGTTATTGTAACTTCTGTATCCAAGAGTCGTTATAGTAACTTCTGTATCCAAGAGTCGTTATAGTAACTCTTCTGTATCCAAGAGTCGTTATAGTAACTCTTCTGTATCCAAGTGTCGTTATAGTAACTTCTGTATCCAAGTGTCGTTATAGTAACTTCTATATCCAAGTGTCGTTATAGTCACTTCTGTATCCAAGTGCAGTGTAGTAACTTCTGTATCCAAGTGTCGGTGTAGTATCTTCTGTATCCAAGTGTCGGTGTAGTAACTTCTGCATCCAAGTGTCGGTGAAGTAACTTCTGCATCCAAGTGTCGGTGAAGTAACTTCTGTATCCAAGTGTCGTTATAGTCACTTCTGTATCCAAGTGTCGTTATAGTCACTTCTGTATTCAAGTGTCGTTATAGTCACTTCTGTATCCAAGTGTCGGTGTAGTAACTTCTGTATCCAAGTGTCGGTGTAGTAACTTCTGTATCCAAGTGTCGGTGTAGTAACTTCTGTATCCAAGGTCTTTATAGTCACTTCTGTATCTATGTGTCGTTATAGTAACTCTTCTGTATCCAAGAGTCGTTATAGTAACTCTTCTGTATCCAAGAGTCGTTATAGTAACTCTTCTGTATCCCAATGTGGTTATAGTAACTTCTGTATCCAAGAGTCGTTATAGTAACTCTTCTGTATCCAAGTGTCGTTATAGTAACTTCTGTATCCAAGTGTCGTTATAGTTACTTCTGTATCCAAGTGTCGTTATACTCACTTCTGTATCCAAGTGTCGTTATAGTAACTTTTGTATCCAAGTGTCGTTATAGTCACTTCTGTATCCAAGTGTCGTTATAGTAACTTCTGTATCCAAGGGTCGGGTCGTTATAGTAACTTCTGTATTCAAGTATCGTTATAGTATCTTCTGTATCCAAGAGTCGTTATTGTAACTTCTGTATCCAAGAATCGTTATAGTAACTTCTGTATCCAAGAGTCGTTATAGTAACTCTTCTGTATCCAAGTGTCGTTATAGTAACTCTTCTGTATCCAAGAGTCGTTATAGTAACTCTTCTGTATCCAAGTGTCGTTATAGTAACTTCTGTATCCAAGTGTCGTTATAGTAACTTCTGTATCCAAGTGTCGTTATAGTCACTTCTGTATCCAAGTGTCAGTGTAGTAACTTCTGTATCCAAGTGTCGGTGTAGTAACGTCTGCATCCAAGTGTCGTGACGTAACTTCTGTATCCAAGTGTCGTTTTAGTCACTTCTGTATCCAAGTGTCGTTATAGTAACTTCTGTATTCAAGTGTCGTTATAGTCACTTCTGTATCCAAGTGTCGGTGTAGTAACTTCTGTATCCAAGTGTCGGTGTAGTAACTTCTGTATCCAAGGTCTTTATAGTCACTTCTGTATCTATGTGTCGTTATAGTAACTCTTCTGTATCCAAGAGTCGTATAGTAACTCTTCTGTATCCAAGAGTCGTTATAGTAACTCTTCTGTATCCCAATGTGGTTATAGTAACTTCTGTATCCAAGAGTCGTTGTAGTAACTCTTCTGTATTCAAGTATGGTTATACTCACTTCTGTATCCAAGTGTCGTTATAGTAACTTCTGTATCCAAGTGTCGTTATAGTCACTTCTGTATCCAAGTGTCGTTATAGTAACTTCTGTATCCAAGGGTCGGGTCGTTATAGTAACTTCTGTATTCAAGTATCGTTATAGTAACTTCTGTATCCAAGAGTCGTTATTGTAACTTCTGTATCCAAGAGTCGTTATAGTAACTTCTGTATCCAAGAGTCGTATAGTAACTCTTCTGTATCCAAGTGTCGTTATAGTAACTCTTCTGTATCCAAGAGTCGTTATATTAACTCTTCTGTATCCCAGTGTGGTTATAGTAACTTCTGTATCCAAGTGTCGTTATAGTAACTTCTGTATCCAAGTGTCGTTATAGTCACTTCTGTATCCAAGTGTCGGTGTAGTAACTTCTGTATCCAAGTGTCGGTGTAGTAACTTCTGCATCCAAGTGTCGGTGACGTAACTTCTGTATCCAAGTGTCGTTATAGTCACTTCTGTATCCAAGTGTCGTTATAGTCACTTCTGTATCCAAGTGTCGGTGTAGTAACTTCTGTATCCAAGTGTCGGTGTAGTAACTTCTGTATCCATGTGTCGGTGTAGTAACTTCTGTATCCAAGGTCTTTATAGTCACTTCTGTGTCTATGTGTCGTTATAGTAACTATTCTGTATCCAAGAGTCGTTATAGTAACTCTTCTGTATCCAAAAGTCGTTATAGTAACTCTTCTGTATCCCAATTTGGTTATAGTAACTTCTGTATCCAAGAGTCGTTATAGTAACTCTTCTGTATCCAAGTGTCGTTATAGTAACTTCTGTATCCAAGTGTCGTTATAGTTACTTCTGTATCCATGTGTCGTTATACTCACTTCTGTATCCAAGTGTCGTTATAGTCACTTCTGTATCCAAGTGTCGTTATAGTAACTTCTGTATCCAAGTGTGGTATAGTCACTTCTGTATCCATCCAAGTGTCGTTATAGTAACTTCTGTATCCAAGTGTCGTTATAGTAACTTCTGTATCCAAGTGTCGTTATAGTCACTTCTGTATCCAAGTGTCGTTGTACTCACTTCTGTATCCAAGTTTCGGTGTAGTAACTTCTGTATACATGTGTAAGCGTAGTAACTTCTGTATCCAAGTGTCGGAGTAGTAACTTCTGTATCCAAGTGTAAGCGTAGTAACTTCTGTATTCAAGTGTCGGTGTAGTAACTTCTGTATCCAAGGGTCTTTATAGTCACTTCTGTATCTAAGTGTCGTTATAGTAACTCTTCTGTATCCAAGAGGACGTTATAGTAACTCTTCTGTATCCAAGAGTCGTTATAGTAACTCTTCTGTATCCCAGTGTGGTTATAGTAACTTCTGTATCCAAGTGTCGTTATAGTAACTCTTCTGTATCCAAGTGTGTTTATAGTAACTTCTGTATCCAAGTGTGGGTGTAGTAACTTCTGTATCCAAGTGTCGGTGTAGTAACTTCTGTATCCAAGTGTCGGTGTAGTAACGTCTGTATCCAAGGGTCTTTATAGTCACTTCTTTATGCAAGTGTCATTATAGTCACTTCTGTATCCAAGTGTCGGTGTAGTAACTTCTGTATCCAAGTGTCGGCGTAGTAACTTCTGTATCCAAGTGTCGGTGTAGTAACTTCTGTATCCAAGTGTCGGTGTAGTAACTTCTGTATCCAAGGGTCTTTGTAGTCACTTCTGTATCTAAGTGTCGTTTATAGTAACTCTTCTGTATCTAAGAGTCGTTTATAATAACTCTTCTGTATCCAAGTGTCGTTATAGTAACTTCTGTATCCAAGTGTCGGCGTAGTAACGTCTGTATCCAAGTGTCGTTATAGTAACTCTTCTGTATCCAAGTGTGGGTGTAGTAACTTCTGTATCCAAGTGTCGGCGTAGTAACTTCTGTATCCAAGTGTCGGCGTAGTAACTTCTGTATCCAAGTGTCGGTGTAGTAACTTCTGTATCCAAGTGTCGGCGTAGTAACTTCTGTATCCAAGTGTCGGCGTAGTAACTTCTGTATCCAAGTGTCGGCGTAGTAACTTCTGTATCCAAGTGTCGGCGTAGTAACTTCTGTATCCAAGTGTCGGTGTAGTAACTTCTGTATCCAAGGGTCTTTATAGTCACTTCTGTATCTAAGTGTCGTTTATAGTAACTCTTCTGTATCCAAGAGTCGTTATAGTAACTCTTCTGTATCAACGGGTTCTTAAATTAACTCTTGTAGAATGCTTGTAATCTTTTTATTTTGTCGCCAAATTTTGTCCTGTTAATGATATGCTCTAGACGGTTACATTCTGAGAGAAGGCCAGTGTCCTTCAACATTCGACCCTTCTGTAGTTCATTATGGAATATTTAAGTGAACTTGGAAGGAAATGAACAGAATATTTAAGTGAACTCTCTGGGAACTTTACCAGAATATTTAAGTGAATTCTCCGTGAAACTGAACATATTTCAGTGAAATTGCAGAGGATATGAACATAACTTTGAAATGAACATGAAGAGGAAGTGGACATCATATTTCAGTGAACTTGGAAGGAAATGAACAGAACACTTAAGTGAACTCTGTGGCAAACTGAACAGAATATTTCAAAAAATTTTAAGAGGAGATAAACATAATGTTGAAATGAACTTGAAGACGAGATGAAAACGTAATATTTACGTCAACTTGGAGATTAGGTAAACATAATATTTAAGTGAACTGGAGGAAGAAGGTAAACATAATATTTATGTGTATTTGGGGAAGAAAACACTTATTTAAGTAAATTTGGAAATTAGATGAACAGAATATTGAAGTGAACTTGGATGAAGGTGAAAATAATAATAAAGTTAACTTAGCAGTACTGTGTTGGTTAGCATAAATATTGCACCCGTGAAGTTCTATGTTGGTTAGCAAAAAACCGTGCATTGTTGAAGTTCTATGTTGGTTGGCATAAACCGTGCATTGTTGAAGTTCTATGTTGGTTAGCATAAACCGTGCATTGTTGAAGTTCGTGTTGGTTGGTTGGTTGGTTGGTTGGCTGGCTGGCTGGCTGGCTGGTTGGTTGGTTGGTTGGTTAGTTAGTCACGGTTCCAACATCACAGCAACGGGTCGTCCCCATTATGCTCCTTTCCTGTGTCAGTGAATATCACATAAAATATTCCTCACTGCCCCATGTGAAAAGTGGAAAAGTCAGGAGTCTCGACAAACAACGGCCCACTCAGGCACACTGTGCATAATGCCGCCGCTAGAATATCACCACAAAAGTCCTCTACGAAACGTATCGTTCATCCTTGATGGAAGTGGCAGTCACTTTCCCAGCCAGATATTCACCAACAAAGTCTCGATGTTTCTAGATGTTGTTGTCCCGTTTCTAGATGTTTTCTAGCCAGCCCCGCCATTTCTTCTCCGAAATGCAGTTCAAGCAACACAACAACCTCGGACAGATGTTAAAACATTTCACTGTACATAGTGCCGTCGCCAGAATACCAACACAAAAGTCCTCTACGAAACATACATTTCATTCTTGATGGAAGCTGGTTACGCCCATTGATATCTTTGCAAAACTATCAGACAGGGCCTGCGATGAACCTCATCTCTTTGTGCCTGCAATCTTTCATGTGTTATGCACGTTCTGATGTGTATTTCAGACGTGTACCCAGAACGCCTGCCTGTATCGTACACATCGACAGATTAACATCGCCCTCTTCTGATGTGTTATGTTCTGAATTACGCTGAACTTGCTACGTCACACAAGAGTGCAGTCAAGCGTGGAGTTTTGGGGAGATATCTGATCTGGGGCAACTGTTTCAGTCGGTGGCCTATTGTGTTTGTTGTTGGAGTATTTCTCAAGTACGTGAGCCCTGTATTGCGTCATTATTATCAGCATCACCATCATCATCATCATTTCACACCACCACCACCATCATCACCATCATCATCACCTTCATCATCACCATCATATGTATCACCATCATCATCACATTCATCATCACCATCATATGTATCACCATCATCACCACCATCATCATCATCATCATCATCGTTTCACACCACCATCATCATCACCGTCATCATCACCTTCATCATCACCATCATATGTATCACCATCATCATCACCTTCATCATCACCATCATATGTATCACCTTCATCATCACCATCATCATCACCATCACATCATCACCATCATATCTATCACCATCATCATCATCATCACCTTTACCACTAACACAATTATTTTCATTTTTCGTTTTGTCTATTTTATTGCTTTATAATTTGTGTGATGTTATCATCATTATGCTGTTACTATTATTATTATTATTATTATTATTATTATTATTATTATTAGTTTTAGCAGCAGCAGCAGCAGTAGTAGTAGTAGTAGTAGTAGTAGTAGTAGTCGTAGTAATAGTAGTAGTAGTAGTAGTAGTAGTAGTAGTAGTAGTAGTAGTCGTAGTAGTAGTAGTAGTAGTAGTAGTAGTAGTAGTAGTAGTAGTAGTAGTAGTAGTAGTAGTAGTAGTAGTATTAGTCGTCGTCGTAGTAGTAGCAGTAGTAGTAGTAGTAGTAGTAGTAGTAGTAGTAGTTATAGTAGTTATAGTAGTAGTAGTAGTAGTAGTAGTAGTAGTAGTAGTAGTAGTAGTAGTAGTAGTCGTAGTCGTAGTCGTAGTAGTAGCAGTAGTAGTAGTAGTAGTAGTAGTAGTAGTAGTAGTAGTAGTTATAGTAGTAGTAGTAGTGGTGGTGGTGGTGGTGGTGGTAGTGGTGGTGGTGGTGGTGGTAATACTGCCATCATCTGCGTTATCATTATCGTAATTGTACTTACTATTCTGGCAATTCTGGTTGATAATTGCAGTGATATTAGCACTGTTATTGTGTAAGTATAATCATCAGAATTGTATGAATATCACTACCAATATTATAATCATCATCGTGAGGACTGCAGGAAATTATTGAAGGCTTTATTTACTTGATTTCATATTTATTGTTTACAACTTTGCTCTGTCATGGTTGGTAGGTCTATTCATATTGTGTGCGTTAATTGTGACAACCGGGGGTGCTCTGTCCCAAACCCTCAATCTCTTCTCTTTTCTCTCTCTCTCTCTCTCTCTCTCTCTCTCTCTCTCTCTCTCTCTCTCTCACACACACACACATTCTTCTCTCTCTCCCCCCTCCTTTTCTCTCTCTCTCTCTCTCTCTCTCTCTCTCTCACACACACACACACATTCTTCTCTCTCTCCCCCCCTCTCTCTCTCTCTCTCTCTCTCTCTCTCTCTCTCTCTCTCTCTCTCATTCTTATCTCTATATTTTTTCTTTCGTATCTCTCCCTCTGTTCTCTCTCTCTCTCTCTCTCACTCTTATCTCTATATATTTTTGTATCTTTCTTCTCTCTCTAAATCTCTCCCTGTGTTCTCTATCTCTCTCTCTCTCTCTCTCTCTCTCTCTTCTCACTCCCTCTTCTCTCTCCCTCTTCTTATCATTCTTTCACTTCTCTCTCTTCGCTCTCTGCTCTCTTTCCATCTATTCTCACTCTTCTCTCTTTATTTTATCTCGCCACTCTCTCTTTTCTCTGTTCTCCATCTCTTTCCTCGCCCACTCTCTCTTCTCTGTCTTTGGGTTTTCCGAAATTGTGTTAAGTAAAGCTGCATTACTTTGTGTTATTTTATATTGTTTTCATTTCCACAGCTTTACCGCAGTTCCTCTCAATTTATTCATTCCAATCATGGGGCATCGATGGAAACCCGTATCGTTATTTTTGTCCGAAAATAAGCTTCCCAGCTCATGTATTATTAAAATACTTTATTATTACTAAAATAGTCATACGTTATTAAAAAACCGCTGTACAATATTTTCCAACATAAGGTTTTGCCAAGGTAGGAAATTCATGAACCCGGAACCTGGTCGGCAGGAGGGGAGTTCCTGCATCCTTCACCATGTCGGCACTTCCAGTCTGACATCATAGTCAGGTTGAACCCCGTCTTTTTGTCACCATGGTCAGTGGATTTGATATCTAGAGGTGTCAGATCAGAGCTGTGGGTCGGTTGTTGAAGTATTTCCCAGCTGCAGCCCTCTAGAAGTGTCAGTGTGTCACCATGGACAGTGGATTTGATATCTAGAGGTGTCAGATCAGAGCTGTGGGTCGGTTGTTGAAGTATTTCCCAGCTGCAGCCCTCCAGAAGTGTCAGTGTGTCACGAGCAACGTTTGGGCCTGCTTTGGTACTGACCAGCAATTGTTCTGTGGCTTTCACCTGTACCTCACACCTGCACCTTACACCTGTACCTTACACTTGTACCTCACACCTGTACCTTACACCTTTACCTACACATGTACCTTACACCTGTACCTTACACCTGCATTTTACACCTGTACCTTACACTTGTACTCACACCTGTACCTTACACCTTTACCTTACACATGTACCTTACACCTGTACCTTAAACCTTTAGCTTACACCTGTACCTTACTCCTGTGGCTTACACCTGTACATTACACCTGTACCTTATACCTCTGGCTTACACCTGTACCTTACACCTGTACCTTACACCTGTACCTTACACTTATGGCTGTCTTTGATCACGTTAGTCTTGATAGGTAATTACTTGCCATGGGATTATAAATCGTCTGAAGGGAATTCCTGCATCTGCCATGGGCTTATATACAATAGAGAGAGATAGCGACAGAGAGAGAGACAGAGAGAGAGACAGAGAGAAAGAGAGAGAGCGACAGAGAGAGAGGCAGAGAGAGACAGAGAGAGACAGAGAGAGGCAAAGAGAGACAGAGAGAGAGACAGAGAGAGAGACAGAGAGAGACAGAGAGAGAGACAGAGAGAGACAGAGAGAGACATAGAGAGAGACAGAGAGAGGCAGAGAGAGACAGAGAGAGACAGAGATAGAGACAGAGAGAGGCACAGAGAGGTAGAGAGAGACAGAGAGAGACAGAGAGAGACAGAGAGAAAGAGAGAGAGCGACAGACAGAGACAGAGAGAGACACAGAGAGAGAGACAGAGAGAAAGAGAGAGAGCAACAGACAGAGAGAGACAGAGAGAGAGACTGAGAGAGAGACAGAGAGATAGAGACAGAGAGAGACAGAGAGAAAGAGACAGAGCAACAGACAGAGAGAGACAGAGAGACAGACTGAGAGAGACAGTGAGAGACAGAGAGAGGCACATAGAGAGACAGAGAGAGACAGAGAGAGACAGAGAGAGGCAGAGAGAGACAGAGAGAGACAGAGAGAGACAGAGAGAGACAGAGAGAGAGACAGAGAGAGACAGAGAGAGACACAGCGAGAGAGAGAGAGACAGAGAGAAAGAGAGAGTGACAGACAGAGACAGAGAGAGACAGATAGAGACAGAGAGAAAGAGAGAGAGAGCGAGACAGAGAGAGACAAAGAGAGGCAGAGAGAGGCAGAGACAGAGACAGAGAGAGACAGAGAGAGACACAGAGAGAGACAGAGAGAGAAACAGAGAGAGAGACATAGAGAGACAGAGAGAGAGACAGAGAGAGACAGAGAGAGACAGAGAGAGATAGAGAGAGACAGAGAGAGAGAGAGATAGCAACAGACAGAGAGAGAGACAGAGAGAGACAGAGAGAGAAGAGAGAGACAGAGAAGGACAGAGAGAGACAGAGAGAGACAGAGAGAAAGAGAGAGAGAGCGAAAGACAGAGAGAGAGACAGAGAGAGAGGCAGAGAGAGACAGAGAGACAGAGAGAGAGAAAGACAGAGAGGGAGAGACAGAGAGAGACAGATAGACAGAGAGAGAGACAGAGAGAGAGAAAGAGACAGGGAGAGACAGAGAGAAAAAGAGAGAGCGACAGACAGAGAGAGATAGAGAGAGAGGCAGAGAGAGACAGAGAGAGACAGAGAGAGACAGAGAGACAGAGAGGGAGAGACAGAGAGACAGACAGACAGACAGAGAGAGACAGAGAGAGAGAGAAAGAGACAGAGAGAGACAGAGAGAGACAAAGAGAAAGAGAGAGAGACACAGAGAGAGAGGCAGAGAGAGACAGAGAGAGACAGAGAGGGAGAGACACAGAGAGAGACAGACAGACAGAGAGAGACAGAGAGACAGAGAGACAGTGAGAGACAGACAGAGAGACAGACAGAGAGACAGAGAGAGAAAGATAGACAGACAGACAGAGAGACAGACAGACAGACAGACAGACAGAAGACAGAGTGAGACAGAGAGAGAGAGAGAGAAGAGAGAGAGAGAGAGAGGGGGAGGGAGGGAGAGAGTGAGAGAGTGAGAGAGAGACTGTATGTATGTACTTATAGGTACATTTTTGTTAGTGAGTTTGTGATTGTGAATGAGTATATGTGTATGCGAGGGAGTGTGTATTTGTGTTACTGAGTAGTGGTCTGTAAATGATGTAAGTATGTATGCAGGTATGTATGTATGTATGTATTTATGTATGTATGTGTGTATTTATGCACGTGTATGTGTGTGCATGTGTGTCACTGTCACATAACATGGTAATATGTATCACGTTCACACCATTATTTTGACAATGTTTTTTTTTTTTCCCACCCTATGTCAGTGTAACAATAGATTGTTGATGAAAGGAAGATGAGTGATTGGAAGGGCTGAATGTAAGACAGGTCTGCGTGTCCAATTTGCGACCATTTGAAAATAAAGTTCGTTCGCTCGTTTATCTAATACAACGCTTTCATCTGATATACCAGTGGAAGTCAATAAGTAAGTCACAAATGGCTGTAGAAAAATAACTAAATATGATAACAACTTGAAACCAGTTTATTTTTATACATACATTGTCCCTTTATTTCTCAACATAATTTCCACCAACATTGATGCACTTATCCCATCGTTTTATCAGTCCTCCCAAACCGGCTGCATAGAACTGCGTGCTCTGTTTTCTAAACCACGTTTTCACTTCACATTCAATTTCGGCGTCATTCGCGAAATGTCTCCCGCCAAGGTGGGTTTTCAGTGGGCTAAGTCGGGGCTGTAAGGTGGTTGTTCCAGAACTTCCCACCTTAGTTTGTTAATTTTATCCTGAGTTAATCGAGCCGTATGTGGTCTGGCATTGTCATGAAGAAAGCAACACTCCTCTAGTCAGCAGTCTGGAAAGTTCAATCGATCATGCATTATGACTGTATGCTTGAACCATTCAGAGCACCCTATTGCAGGATGCTACAGAGTCTATCGTTACTCGCCTGTCACCTCTAATCATCTCCTCCACCCGCTGCACGGATGCTTCTGTTGCAATCTCAACAGGACGACCAGATCGGATTTTATCAACAATTTTAGAGCGTCCTTGAGAAAATTTTCTACCCAGCTATGCACCGCTTTAAGGACAAACATTTGTCAGCATAAACAGGAAGCATTTCCTTATGAATGTCCTTTGCAGGCAGTCCTTTTGCCCACAAAAAAACAGCACAACAGCTATGTTGCTCTTTGGTTGTACACTCCGTAAGTACAGTCGCCATTTTGTTTATGTGCTGCGCATGCACGTGAGACACCTAATGCCACCTGATGAACGGGAATATAAAGTTCGATGTTGCTGTCACCTAATGACACCTGTAGAAACACCAACTACATTACCTGCCATCCACAGAACTGTGTGACTTACTTATTGACTCGCCCGCGTATAATACGTGTCTGCTCCCATGTCAACAACTCTTAAGTCATAACTGGGGCACACCCCTACTTCCCACTTTCCACCATCCAGTTTTGTTAGGTTCAGACCTTGTTGTTTTTCTTGGCACTGAATCTTGACCTAGTAGATGTGAGTACTGTATTACGACCAGGGAGGGCCCAACTGTAGTTTGACAATCACATCACCAAACAGACCGTCCATGATTTCTACAAGACAGGTCAGTGCCAGGAATTTACTAACAGTTAGTTAGTTGCATATCTCTTACAGAGCATCGTGGGCAACCCCAGTATTTTTAGGCTGTTTGTGATTTCTTGGCAAGTTTACGTTCAGTAGTTTGCCATTGCTTTCTGAACGACCGGAACTCATACCGTTGTATGGGAACCAACGCAAGGCTGTCTGCTGTAAAATCTCCCACAGTTGTGTTTCGAACGCGTTCAAACTCGTTAACCCATTGGCCACAGACCTGGCTACTGCCAGTGGATCACCATGTATTCTGCCACGCATTCAACAGGAAAAACCTGGCTTCTGCCTTCCCTTGTAAATGATGTCCACAACCACTCACACATCAACAGGAAAACCTGGCTACTGGCTTCCCTGGTACATGATGTCACCGACCAGTCACACATCAACATCTATATAGAAAAAAACAGTTTATTTTTTTACGTACATCGTCCCTTTATTTCTCAACATAATTTCCATCAACATTGATGCACTTATGCTATCGTTTTATCAGTCCTCCCAAACCCGGGTGCATAGAACTGCGTGCTTTGTTTTCATTTACCTGTCATCCCACAGAACTGTGTGACATACTTATTGACTCACTCTCATAACGTGTTCTACCCAGCTTTGCACCGCTTTACGGGAAATCGTTGGGGGGTAATCCACTGAAAACCCACCTTGGCGGGAGACATATCGCGAGTGACGCGGAAGTTGAATGTGAAGTGAAAACGCTGTTTAGAAAACAGAGCACGCAGTTCTATGCAGTTGGTTTGGCAGGACTGATAAAACGATGGGATAAGTGCATCATCAAATTTGGTGGAAATTATGTTGACAAATAAAGGGACAATGTATGTACAAAAATAAACTGGTTTCAAGTTATTATCATAGTCTTATTTTTCTACAGCCTTTTGTGACTTACTTATTGACTTACCCTCGTGCGTGTGTGTGTGGGGTGTGTGTGTGTGTCGTCATCATCATCATCATCATCATCATTCATCATCATCATCATCATCATCAAGTGTCATGCCGGCTGACGTAGGCGTTCATGGCTCTCCACAGATCTCGGTCTTTGGTGTTCTGGATCAACTCCGCTGTTGATATTCCTCCATGCCACCATATCAATCCATCCAGCATCATTTCTCTTGGTCTGCCTCTGCCTCTCTCCCCTCGATGTTTCCAGTTGTCATGATGTTCTCCAATGCCTCTCTTCTCATCACATGACCAAAGAAAGATGTTTTCGCTTACTTATTGTTGTATATATTGTTCCAGTTTCATTAGCCTGAATCAGGCAGTCGTTGTTAGTTACTCTGGCAGTCCAAGAAATTCGCAATATTCGTCTCAGGAACCACATCTCTGTTGCTTCTAATTTCTTCTTAATTTGTTCATTTACATTCCAAGATTCACTGCCATACAGCAAAACTGGTTCTACATAACATTTCAGCACTCTCTTTCTTACATTCAGTGATAGTGACTTATTGCATAAAATATCTTCATTTTCTGAAATGCGGCTTCTGATTGCTCTATAATGCTCTTAATCTCTGCTGTACATCTTCCAACTGATGTAAATGCTCTTAGGTATTTAAAATTATCCATTTGGGTTGAGAATTCCCCTTTTATTTTTATGTCACATTTTGGTGTCACCATTTTCTTTTATATCACCATTGTTACTGTTTTCTTGATATTCAAGGAGCATCCTTTCCTTGCACTCTCTGTTACTACACTGTCCAACAATTGTTGTAGGTCTGTTGATTTATCCGCCACCAATACTGTGTCATCTGCATAGCGTATATTATTTTATTATAACCTCCAACTAGTTTTCCCTGGCATCTCTTTGATCTCTCTCATTATTACTTCGCCATATAGGGAGAGAGGTCTGGTGACAAGACAACCCCTATTGTACTCCTAGCTTTATCTGTTCGTAACTACCCTCTTTATTTCCCATTTTAATTGCTGCTACTTGGTTCAAGTAAATATTCTTTATTATTCATAAATCTTTCCCGTTGTTGATATCTTCTGATTTTTTAATCAGCTCATCATGTTTTACTTTATCAAATACCTTAGTATAATCTATGAAGCACAAATATATGTCTTTCTTTTTCCCTTATTGACCTTTCTATTAATGTTCGAAATGTATAAATTGCATTGTTTGTGCCTTATCCTCCACAAATCCATACTGTTCTTCACTAATTTCCATTTTTTTTTATTTCCGATTCTTCTCATTATGATTCTGAGTTGAAGCTTAGTGATATGGTTTATGAGATTAATTATACGAAAATCTTCACATTCAATTGCTTCTGGTCTTTTGGTACAGCTATATGTCAACAACTCATGTGTAAGGCATCATCAGATTACTTCTCCCACACCATACAAGAAACTTGCAAGTCGTGTGAGAGGAATTAAATGGTACATTTTATTGCCGTAGGCTCTTTACAAGTACGTAACAGTCGCTATCAAAACCACACACAAAGCCACAGAATTGCCTATCACTAGTGTTCTAAACTCTAATGCTATCTCTATCTATTTGGTTACACAAAACTCCTATCAATACTAAACAAGTGCTCTCTACAAAGTCAGTCCCCAGTCTGACTAGTTGGCTCGCGTGGTCACACACCACGCGGAAAGGGCCTTGATGTGTCCTTCGGCTTTCTGCGTGCCGTTCCACTTGGCACGCTGACATTAGCTGTCTTCTGTTTAGTGGCATTCGTGGCTATTACATAGGCGTGATTCTGTCGTGACCAGAGTGCTAACCATCTGGTCAACGTCTCCGTGTCTCATGAGAGAACTAGTTAATAGTCCCCATTCTATCATCTACCCTGCCCTTATATCGGGGCACTTTTTCACCTCTATTCTATTTGAGGTTGACCACTCTTCCCGGGGTATTCTATCTTGAGAAGACCTCCGTCCTTTATGTACCAGTCTTTGACACACACCCCCCCCTCCTGTGTTGCGTCATCAACTTTGACTCATTGGGTTTTGACGCAAGGGGGTTTTTAAAAAAATTAGTGTCTCTAATTTTTTTCAAAGACTGTAGATAATCTGGCTTTGGGTAACTGCATAGACTTCTACTGACTAATGTCACAATGTAGTATCACTTTACTTGGCTACTGGCAATCGCCACAAACTTGTCTGGTTTGGCGTGAGCCCTATTCTCAATCGCAATATTATATTAATTAGAGGTATGTCTGAACCGGACCGTTGTCTTATAAGACCTGCCCTCCAATAGTAAATTAACTTACTACCCATACAAAGTTGACTTTATTAGGGTCAACACATGAATTGCTTCATGTCCCCCATATAATATTAAACAACCATTACCAAGCTGTGTGCGACAGGCTTTACCTATTTCGCTTCCGCGTGTAAAGTTATCTTTCACTGTTAAGTTAGTGTTTCGTTGTCTATTATGTCCCCTGATCCGGAGTTATCTCCCTTTGATCTATAAAATATGTATGCAATTTATATATTTGTTTTTCTGGTTGTTTGCGTGTTTGGATGTAATTACTAATATAGTCTACCTTCTAACATGTATATCTATCTATCATGTGTATGTATGTTAGTTTTTACGTGCCATAATTCGGTTAAATGTGGCCACAAACAAGTGTATAACACTAATTCGTGACTACGTTTCCGTCTTATGAGACTTAAAATACTTTATCTAAGATCTAAACTAAACTACACACAACACATCCATCACAGCACACTTCCAACATTGAAAGCAAACACCTGACGCAGACAACATATAAAAAGTCGCGTTGAGCGCCAGAAAAATCCGCTGACCGATCTCTCTCTCTCTTGTAAAATTTACATTCGCTCTCACTTTCCACTTCTGTCACACATCTTTCACCCTCCCAATTATTTAAAAACCTTGGAGTGACACTGTACACGTTTGGCTCATTTTGAGAAAGTTGAGCTGAATGACTGTGCGTAAATCGCTGCACGAGTCATGTATAAAACATATTTACATGTAAGAGCAAAGGGTTGATGGTTTGTGGGATGTGGATTTTAATTCCTGAGAATAACTCTTTAAAAATGTCTGGGGGGTTTTATTGATTCTCTGGTCACTGGTAAGAATGCGGGGTGATCAGGGATATTTACCACAAATCCCAGGAAGAAAGAGCTCAACCCTTGAAACAATGGCATCTGTGTGTAGGTTTCCCTTCCCACTTCATCACCCTTTACATTATCTATGGTGCTAGAAGGATTTTGATTGCTCACAACATATAAACAACCACTTGTTGGACACCACATTTACTTGATGTACACAACACTTTTGGACAAACAGTTCAGGTATTAACTCAAGATCTGCAATTACATATATAGATGTGTAATAAACACTATGCATTTTCAGACAGGCATGGAATGATATGCAGTATTACAACATAGTACCCAGTGCCCCCAGAAAAAAACATGGTTATTTACAAACAACACAACAACCACAAATTGGTTCTGCTAACTTGACTCATTGTACCTAGATATAATCACACTGGTCTAGGTGCAAAAACCCCAACATCTATATATTTTTTTCTGACACCAGGTACAATTATCATATTTAAAAATAATGAGTTGATGTAAAAATACTATTTACCTTAACCATCATTGGTTCTACCTCATTCCCCACTAACACTCTTTATATGTCATAGAAAAAAAAAAACACACACATGAAAACAGTTGATACTTAATAATTAAATTAATTAATTATAGTGTTATTTAGGCATTGCGGATGGGTATTCTTCTCCAGTGCAAAGCAGTTAATGTCCATATTTATCCGTGACAGCAATAAATACTCACAGTCATGTTTAATGTCCACTGAAGTTTGTTGCGGAACAACTTATAATCCTTATTATGAAATAAATTCACCACATATCTCCTCCGTGGAGCTGGATTCAAGAATCTTCTTTGCGAACGGCTCGGTGTCAGTGTAAAATTGAGGCCTGGGTTGGTCATACCTTCAGGAGATGCATCTTTGGTCTTGGACTAAGGTTCTTCCCTATATCACCATATCTGATGAAAAGGATGCCTACCTTTCAGCGTCTTGGCTTATAATATCCGAATCTCAATTTTTTTCCCCACAGATTTTTCACCCACCTAGTCATCAGTCTATAACCTATTCCACCGTTATTGGCATTTAGGCTGACATGGGACCAGCACAGAGTTCTGATTCATTATTTACTTTCAGGGTAGACATACAATTCTGCTTGTTATTCATTTGGTTCATCTGGAATTAATTCCAGGATTCTGCTGCAGGCATGGAACTGAAGAATATTGACTCCACCACATATCCAGGGTTGCAAGCCATCAGGTGATTCCTGTGGTTGCGGGGTAGAGGCATTTACTCCGCTAGCTGCTTTCATATGGTCTTTTTTTTATGTGTTCAGGTTTGGGAACCTTGAGGTAATCTGGTGTAGGTATGGTTTTCAGTTGGCATCTTGGTTGTATTGGTTCAATGTCTTCTTCCCATTTGTTTGAGTTGGTGTTCATAGCTAGAACTTGGTGTTGCATGGCTGGAACCTTATGTTTGACTTTTGCAGCTGTGAGATGTTCTTTCGAAGACTTATCCATTGTGGATATTAACTTGGTAATCCAACCAACAGTTGAAGGTTACTCACTGTTGTTAGTTTTAGTAACTTGCTAGAAGGATTGTCCCAGTTTCACTGACTTGGGTTTAATGATGAGGCCATAGGTGATACTTCTCAGAAGTAAAGCAGACGATACACTGTTGTCAGTACTCTGTTGATCTTCATCTTTGTAGATTATTAGATCTTGAAGTCCATCCTGGATATTCCTACTAAAAAAGGACTTAATCACTCACCCCGTCAGTTGTCTTCTAATTTATTTGTTGCTCGCTATGGAGCTATTGAGCGCCGCAGTAAACATTGAGTATTGCTAGATCCAGACTATGGTTTGGACATTCACTTTATGGCTGTTGACCCAGGATCCAGTGTTAGTGATATAGTCCCACCAAATTCAACCACCACCTGCTTCTTTCTATAGAAAAGGGATGACAAGAATACAACACTAGCATTAACCTACTGTGTTATGGTAAAAGGTTTACAACACAATTAAAAAAACACAAATACAAAACACCAAGGGGGGAAGGGGAAAGGAGTGGGTGTCCATGTTCCCCTGTCCCTCATTGCTGAGTAGAGCCATTCTGACTCTTCATAGTGAGTAAGGTTTTTCTCACTTATATTTTGTTCTGTTGTTACTGGACTATTGGATGGGTGAAGTCATTCTGTCCATCCAACATGTTGATATTGTCTCTCTCATGACTTGAAGAGAATAGCCTATACAGAAACCCTGTGGTTTCTAATGCCGCGTCTTCATTTCGGCACTTTAAACCTCACTAGGTCAAGACTATTCACCATTGGCTTCTTAAGTACTGACATAGATATGTATTCTTACATCAACATCCTCTAATCCCAAGGTGAAACATTAAAATGTATATTCCCACAGTAAAAAGTAACAATCAGAACAAAGAAAATTCTCATACCAGAAAAAGACATACATGTACATTTCTCTGATATTAAGTACATGATACTCATACATAATAATTAATCATAATGCTGATGCAGGGAGCCTTTGTTTTTGGGTTTTCTCAGGGGTTAATCCATAACTTAAAACATACATTGTTTTCCCCCACTGCGTACAGCAGATGAGGATAGTAGTCGCTGTGATATTTTTGTCAAGGACTGCTATTATTCAAGCAATTTATTCACATCAATCTTCGCTTCTGTTCCTACTACAGTGAGGTGATGCGGAGTGAATCCTATCCGAACATGCATTTACATCACGCGTTTTAAAAGTTCATGAATTTATATTCAAACATGGCCTGTCCCTAACACTATTTTATGAAATGATTATATGTTCACCCTCATATGGAGTGGTTACTAATCTGTTAACAAAAGAATGGTACTAAAATTTAGCACTATATTTCCAAGTTACAGATTATAATGTGGCAAAATATTTTATCCCCTGACTAAGTAAGAGTCAGGAATATGCGTAATCATTTGTATGTCCCCGCATGGATAAAACAAGTTCAGAGACATCCTTACCAGTGCATTTACACTACATAGGATATTTTTAAAGTGGCAGACACCAGTTCTCTACTTGTGCAGTATGAAATCAAGAGTCTGCTCCTACATTGAGAAAAATGTTTCTTTAAAGTCCAATCTCTACAGTACATAAAATTTTTTGCAGATTTCTAAGCATCGATAGGGATATATAGTTCCATTGCATAGAAGTTATTTTTCATAGGACTATGAAATTGGCAGAAACGAGTTTTCTTCTCTGAAGTATGAATCAGGAGTCTTTCCTAAATTGAAAAGAGTTTCTAACATGAGAGTTGATACTCTGTGTACTACAGTACACATACTATTCATAGGTTTTTAAAAACTATTTAGTTAGATATAAGTTCATAATGCCTATAAAAAAATATTAACATACGAATTTTAAATGGTAAAACCTAGAAATATTTACAGCGTGGCGCCCACATGTGTTTCTTTGGTAAACATCATCCAGCCTGGTTTAAGAGAATTGTAACTAATTCTTAATTAAAATCTGGTCTATGTAAAACATAAATCCATCTTAATAATATAGATATAACATACCAATAGCTTGAAGAGAATCATGTTTTAAAGGCAACAATACCTTTTCCCCACACGGGGAAAGAAATCCCACAAGAGAACGCACGTCTGTTTACTTTCTTAGCTTGAACCAAAAATGGCTACACTGGGCCTTTGTCTTACAATCATTCAACGACTGTTGGCCAGGTACGTAAAAGAAATAAAGCCAAATAAATTTTTGCTCGCCACAGTCAGTCTATCGCTTGTTTATCACCTGAAATATTTAATCCTGAAAAAACAGAGCACAACCGTATGCTAATGCATCAAAAGCTGAAAAAGAGATGCACTATTAACCACATTGCATGCCAAAAATATGAGTATACTCAACTTAATGTTCCCGAGAATCAGGGAACACACTCCGGTAACGCAGGTCACCTTCTTTGCCACTTCGGCACAGACACGAGTTTTCTAATTAGGTCACCTGTTTGGTACTTCGCACACACACGAATCTTGTACTCAGCTGTTGTTCACCCTGGTTTACAGAGCAGCAACAATTAACAAATAGTAACTGACATATTATTCGACAATTTGATACATCACCATGACATGCCCACACAAAAAAAGAATATAGTTAACTTAATATTAAATTGTCAATGTCCTGTCTTCGTTCTAACTTTTTATGCCTTTCGTCACTAACCTAATTTAATTCATGCAAGTGTTGTGCAGACCAAGTCTAATTTGCATGGCCGAAAGTAGTGCCCTCGTGACGGTAAACACAAGAAAAAGTACGAAAAAAAATTCAATAACTGCTTTGAGATAAATAAAAATATATTAATATTGTTTAAATAAACAAATATATTCAATTACTAACTCAAATAAACAAAAAATAGGTAATATAAAGCAACGATTCAGGCGGGCAGCAGCTTACCGAGTTGTAAACATTCAGATGCTGAATGCCAATGGCGTGGAACAA
>JACEFZ010026880.1:0-35000 GCA_014155875.1 Cepaea nemoralis | reverse complement strand
CTGCTGTCCCAAAGAGTTGTTTCTGTCACTCTGCTGTCCCAGACAGTTGTTTCTCTCACTCTGCTGTCCCAAAGAGTGGTTTCTCTCACTCTGCTGTCCCAAAGAGTTGTTTCTGTCACTCTGCTGTCCCAAAGAGTTGTTTCTCTCACACTGCAATCCCTGACAGTTTATTCTCTCAATCTGTTGCCCCAGACAGTCATTGCTCTCACTCTGATGTCCCAGACAGTTGTTTCTCTCACTCTGCTGTCCCAAAGAGTTGTTTCTCTCAATCTGCTGTCCCAAAGAGTAGTTTCTCTCACTCTGTGGCTCCAGACAGTCATTGCTCTCACTTTGCTTTCCCAGACAGCTGTTACTCTAACTTTGCTTTCCCAGTCAGCTGTTACTCTAACTCTGCTTTCCCAGACAGCTGTTACTCTAACTCTGCTTTCCCAGACAGTTCTAACTCTGCTTTCCCAGACAGTTCTAACTCTTCTTTCCCAGACAGTTCTAACTCTGCTTTCCCAGACAGTTCTAACTCTGCTTTCCCAGACAGTTCTAACTCTGCTTTCCCAGACAGTTCTAACTCTGCTTTCCCAGACAGTTCTAACTCTGCTTTCCCAGACAGTTCTAACTCTGCTTTCCCAGACAGTTCTAACTCTGCTTACGCAGACAGTTCTAACTCTGCTTTCCCAGACAGTTCTAACTCTGCTTTCCCAGACAGTTCTAACTCTGCTTTCCCAGACAGTTCTAACTCTGCTTTTCCAGACAGTCATTGCTCTAACTCTGCTGTCCCAGACAGTCATTGCTCTAACTCTGCTGTCCCAGACAGTCATTGCTCTCACTCTGCTGTCCAAGACAGTCATTGCTCTCGCTCTGCTGTCCCAGCTAGTCATTGTTCTCTCTCTGCTGTCCCAGCTAGTCATTACTCTCACTCTGCTGTCCCAGATAGTCATTGCTCTCAATTTTATGTCCCAGACAGTTGATTCTCTCACTCTGTTGTCCCAGCTAGTCATTGCTCTCACTCAGCTGTCCCAGACAGTTGATTCTCTCAATCTGCTGTCCCAGACAGTTGATTCTTTCACTCTGCTGTCCCAGACAGTTGATTCTTTCACTCTACTGTCCCAGGCAGTTGTTTCTCTCACTCTGCTGTCCCAAAGAGTTGTTTCTCTCACTCTGCTGTCCCAAAGAGTTGTTTCTCTCACAATGCTGTCCCAGACAGTTGATTCTCTCACTCTTCTGTCCTAAAGAGTTGTTTCTGTCACTCTGCTGTCCCAAAGAGTTGTTTCTCTCATTCTTCTGTCCCAGACAGTTAATTCTCTCACTCTGCTGTCCCAGATAATTTTTTTTCACACTCTGCTGTCCCAGACAGTTGTTTCTCACACTCTCCTGCCCCAAAGAGTTGTTTCTCTCACTCTGCTGTCCCAATAAGGTGTTTCTCTTACTCTGCTGTCAAAGACAGTTGGTTCTGTCACTATGCTGTCCCAGACAGTTGCTTCTGTCACTCTACTGTCCCAAAGAGTTGTTTTTGACACTCTGCTGTCCCAAAGAGTTGTTTCTCTCACTTTGCTGTCCCAGACAGTTAATTCTCTCACTCTGCTGTCCCAGATAATTTTTTTTCACACTCTGCTGTCCCAGACAGTTGTTTCTCACACTCTCCTGCCCCAAAGAGTTGTTTCTCTCACTCTGCTGTCCCAATGAGTTGTTTCTCTTACTCTGCTGTCCCAGACAGTTGGTTCTGTCACTATGCTGTCCCAGACAGTTGGTTCTGTCACTATGCTGTCCCAGACAGTTGATTCTCTCACTCTGCTGTCCCAATGAGGTGTTTCTCTTACTCTGCTGTCAAAGACAGTTGGTTCTGTCACTATGCTGTCCCAGACAGTTGATTCTCTCACTCTGCTGTTCCAAAGAGTTGTTTCTCTCACTCTGCTGTCAAAGACAGTTGGTTCTCTCACTCTGCTGTCCCAGACAGTTGTTTCTCTCACTCTGCTGTCCCAAAGAGTGGTTTCTCTCACTCTGCTGTCCCAAAGAGTTGTTTCTGTCACTCTGCTGTCCCAGACAGTTGTTTCTCTCACTCTGCTGTCCCAAAGAGTGGTTTCTCTCACTCTGCTGTCCCAAAGAGTGGTTTCTCTCACTCTGCTGTCCCAAAGAGTGGTTTCTCTCACTCTGCTGTCCCAAAGAGTTGTTTCTGTCTCTCTGCTGTCCCAAAGAGTTGTTTCTCTCACTCTGCAATCCCTGACAGTTTATTCTCTCAATCTGTTGCCCCAGACAGTCATTGCTCTCACTCTGATGTCCCAGACAGTTGTTTCTCTCACTCTGCTGTCCCAAAGAGTTGTTTCTCTCACTCTGCTCTCCCAAAGAGTAGTTTCTCTCACTCTGTGGCTCCTGACAGTCATTGCTCTCACTTTGCTTTCCCAGACAGCTGTTACTCTAACTTTGCTTTTCCAGACAGCTGTTACTCTAACTCTTCTTTCCCAGTCAGCTGTTACTCTAACTCTGCTTTCCCAGACAGCTGTTACTCTAACTCTGCTTTCCCAGACAGTTCTAACTCTGCTTTCCCGGACAGTTGTTACTCTAACTCTGCTTTCCCAGACAGTTCTAACTCTGCTTTCCCAGACAGTTCTAACTCTGCTTTCCCAGACAGTTCTAACTCTGCTTTCCCAGACAGTCATTGCTCTAACTCTGCTTTTCCAGACAGTCATTGCTCTCACTCTGCTGTCCCAGACAGTCATTGCTCTCACTCTGCTGTCCCAGACAGTCATTGCTCTCGCTCTGCTGTCCCAGCTAGTCATTGCTCTCTCTCTGCTGTCCCAGCTAGTCATTACTCTCACTCTGCTGTCCCAGATAGTCATTGCTCTCAATTTTCTGTCCCAGACAGTTGATTCTCTCACTCTGTTGTCCCAGCTAGTCATTGCTCTCACTCAGCTGTCCCAGACAGTTGATTCTCTCAATCTGCTGTCCCAGACAGTTGATTCTTTCACTCTGCTGTCCCAGACAGTTGATTCTTTCACTCTACTGTCCCAGGCAGTTGTTTCTCTCACTCTGCTGTCCCAAAGAGTTGTTTCTCTCACTCTGCTGTCCCAAAGAGTTGTTTCTCTCACAATGCTGTCCCAGACAGTTGATTCTCTCACTCTGTTGTCCCAGCTAGTCATTGCTCTCACTCAGCTGTCCCAGACAGTTGATTCTCTCAATCTGCTGTCCCAGACAGTTGATTCTTTCACTCTGCTGTCCCAGACAGTTGATTCTTTCACTCTACTGTCCCAGGCAGTTGCTTCTGTCACTCTGCTGTCCCAAAGAGTTGTTTCTCTCATTCTTCTGTCCCAGACAGTTAATTCTCTCACTCTGCTGTCCCAGATAATTTTTTTTCACACTCTGCTGTCCCAGACAGTTGTTTCTCACACTCTCCTGCCCCAAAGAGTTGTTTCTCTCACTCTGCTGTCCCAATGAGTTGTTTCTCTTACTCTGCTGTCCCAGACAGTTGGTTCTGTCACTATGCTGTCCCAGACAGTTGCTTCTGTCACTCTACTGTCCCAAAGAGTTGTTTTTGTCACTCTGCTGTCCCAAAGAGTTGTTTCTCTCACTTTGCTGTCCCAGACAGTTGATTCTCTTACTCTGCTGTTCCAAAGAGTTGTTTCTCTCACTCTGCTGTCAAAGACAGTTGGTTCTCTCACTCTGCTGTCCCAGACAGTTGTTTCTCTCACTCTGCTGTCCCAAAGAGTGGTTTCTCTCACTCTGCTGTCCCAAAGAGTTGTTTCTGTCACTCTGCTGTCCCAAAGAGTTGTTTCTCTCACACTGCAATCCCTGACAGTTTATTCTCTCAATCTGTTGCCCCAGACAGTCATTGCTCTCACTCTGATGTCCCAGACAGTTGTTTCTCTCACTCTGCTGTCCCAAAGAGTTGTTTCTCTCACTCTGCTGTCCCAAAGAGTAGTTTCTCTCACTATGTGGCTCCAGACAGTCATTGCTCTCACTTTGCTTTCCCAGACAGCTGTTACTCTAACTTTGCTTTTCCAGACAGCTGTTACTCTAACTCTTCTTTCCCAGTCAGCTGTTACTCTAACTCTGCTTTCCCAGACAGCTGTTACTCTAACTCTGCTTTCCCAGACAGTTCTAACTCTGCTTTCCCGGACAGTTGTTACTCTAACTCTGCTTTCCCAGACAGTTCTAACTCTTCTTTCCCAGACAGTTCTAACTCTGCTTTCCCAGACAGTTCTAACTCTGCTTTCCCAGACAGTTCTAACTCTGCTTTCCCAGACAGTTCTAACTCTGCTTTCCCAGACAGTTCTAACTCTGCTTTCCCAGACAGTTCTAACTCTGCTTTCCCAGACAGTTCTAACTCTGCTTTCCCAGACAGTTCTAACTCTGCTTTCCCAGACAGTTGTAACTCTGCTTACGCAGACAGTTCTATCTCTGCTTTCCCAGACAGTTCTAACTCTGCTTTCCCAGACAGTTCTAACTCTGCTTTCCCAGACAGCAGACAGTTCTAACTCTGCTTTCCCAGGCAGTTCTAACTCTGCTTACGCAGACAGTTCTAACTCTGCTTTCCCAGACAGTTCTAACTCTGCTTTCCCAGACAGTTCTAACTCTGCTTTCCCAGACAGTTCTAACTCTGCTTTCCCAGACAGTTCTAACTCTGCTTTCCCAGACAGTTCTAACTCTGCTTTCCCGGACAGTTCTAACTCTGCTTTCCCGGACAGTTGTTACTTTACTTCCTTCTCCCCCAGTCAGCTGTTTTGTTAACACTTTCTGAACGAAAGTGTGTTTGCTTAAAATATTAATTCTGTTTTACCCATAAAGTTTTAACCGTCAAAATAAGGGACACAATGGGCTCGAGGGGTGAAGTAACTATTGAGATACAGGATATAACGTGGCTGCTGTGTTATAGGGATACAGGGATATAACGTGACTGCTGTGTTATAGGGATACAGGAACATAACGTGGCTGCTGTGTTATGGGATACAGGGATATAACGTGGCTGCTGTGTTATAGGGATACAGGAACATAACGTGGCTGCTGTGTTATAGGGATAGAGGGATATAACGTGACTGCTGTGTTATGGGGATACAGGAACATAACGTGGCTGCTGTGTTATAGGGATACAGGAACATAACGTGGCTGCTGTGTTATAGGGATACAGGAACATAACGTGGCTGCTGGGTTATAGGGATACAGGGATATAACGTGGCTGCTGTGTTATAGGGATACAGGAACATAACGTGGCTGCTGTGTTATAGGGATACAGGGATATAACGTGACTGCTGTGTTATGGGGATACAGGAACATAACGTGGCTGCTGTGTTATAGGGATACAGGAACATAACGTGGCTGCTGTGTTATAGGGATACAGGAACATAACGTGGCTGCTGGGTTATAGGGATACAGGGATATAACGTGGCTGCTGTATTATAGGGATACAGGAACATAACGTGGCTGCTGTGTTATAGGGATACAGGAACATAACGTGGCTGATGTGTTATAGGGATACAGGGATATAACGTGGCTGCTGTGTTATAGGGATACAGGGATATAATGTGACTGCTGTGTTATATGGATACAGGAACATAACGTGGCTGCTGTGTTATAGGGATACTGGGATATAACGTGGCTATCGTTGTATAGGGATACAGGAACATGACGTGGCTGTTGTGTTATAGGGATACAGGGATATAACGTGGCTGCTGTGTAATAGGGATACAGGGATATAACGTGGCTGCTGTGTTATAGGGATACAGGAACATAACGTGGCTGCTGTGTTATATGGATACAGGGATATAACGTGGCTATCGTTGTATAGGGATACAGGAACATAACGTGGCTGTTGTGTTATAGGGATACAGGGATATAACGTGGCTGCTGTGTAATAGGGATACAGGGATATAACGTGGCTGCTGTGTTATAGGAATACAGGAACATAACGTGGCTGCTGTGTTATAGGGATACAGGAACATAACGTGGCTGTTGTGTTATAGGGATACAGGGATATAATGTGGCTGCTGTGTTATAGGGATACAGGGATATAACGTGGCTGTTGTGTTATAGGGATACAGGGGTATAACATGGCTGCTGTGTTATAGGGATACCGGAACATAACGTGGCTGCTGTGTTATAGGGATACAGGGATATAACGTGGCTGTTGTGTTATAGGGATACAGGAACATAACGTGGCTGCTGTGTTATAGGGATACAGGAACATAACGTGGCTGATGTGTTATAGGGATACAGGGATATAACGTGGCTGCTGTGTTATAGGGATACAGGGATATAACGTGACTCCTGTGTTATAGGGATACAGGAACATAACGTGGCTGCTGTGTTATAGGGATACAGGAACATAACGTGGCTGCTGTGTTATAGGGATACAGGGATATAACGTGGCTGCTGTGTTATAGGGATACAGGAACATAACGTGGCTACTGTGTTATAGGGATACAGGGATATAACGTGGCTGCTGTGTTACAGGGATACAGGAACATAACGTGGCTGTTGTGTTATAGGGATACAGGGAGATAACGTGGCTATCGTGGTATAGGTATTCAATAGACGTAAACAAAGACTAACATCTTTGCCACTCGACATGCACTATAAGAAGACTGGCAGTACACGAGACAGAAGGCTTTGGACAGGCATGATCACCAACGCCACACGGCATAGACTATAAGAAGATTGGCAGTACACAAGACAGAAGGCTGTGGACAATCATGATCACCAACGCCACACGGCATGGACTATAAGAAGATTGGCAGTACACGAGACAGAAGGCTGTGGACAATCATGATCACCAACGCCACACGACATGCACTATAATAAGAAGAAGGCTATGTCCATCAGACAATGCAAATAGGTCAGGCGGTGCATACTATAACACAAAGACCTGGAGGAGACATCAGACATTATTAGAGACTTAACATTCAGCCGACACAACGCGCAAAGAAGATCATAGAATCCCCTGGCATTGAAATTCAAATTCACAACCGCTGGCGAGATTTTCAGATTGTATTCATTGTCTGAGTGAGTCAGATTTTCAGATTGTATTCATTGTCTGAGCGAGCAAGATTTTCAGATTCTGTTTATTGAGTGAGCTAGATTGATTGACTGCCAGTGCTGTTGTCTGACCCCCAGACCAGGTCGACGCCTGTAGAATATGCAAATATGTTTCACTAGGTTAATTTGGTGTTCATTGATGGAGTCAAGCGGATGAATACCATTTCTGGCGTAGGCGATTATCTATCTGGTCTCTGTAGCATTGCATCTAGAATCGTATTTTGCCATAATCGTGTTTCTTCATCCTCTACGTTCTTTGAAAGAGAACAAAGCGTAATTACCGCCCTTGCATATTGTTTCGTGTGTTACAAGTCAAAGTTTATTAAAGGTACAAATCAAGACAGTTGGGGGAAGGGGTTTTGGCTAGATGCCCACATACCAGTCCCGTGGTGATTCCATAGTATCACATATATCTCATCTTATTACAAACTCCCACATTATCACATATAACTCACCTTTTTACAAACTCCCATAGTATCACATATATCCCATATTATTACACACTAATAAACATACCATACATCCTATCTAATTACAAATTTCCATGCTTTAACATCTATCCCACCTTATTTCAAACTCCCATCCATCCATCCATCATGTGCC
Source organism: Cepaea nemoralis (assembly GCA_014155875.1). Taxonomy (NCBI): domain Eukaryota; kingdom Metazoa; phylum Mollusca; class Gastropoda; order Stylommatophora; family Helicidae; genus Cepaea; species Cepaea nemoralis. The sequence continues at coordinate 27,380 of JACEFZ010026880.1, read as the reverse complement.
ATGCCGGTAAGCGTGGGCGGTCATGTTTTGCCATCTCACTCGATCACCACAGTCGTGGATCAGCTCTGTGTTTGTCTCGACCATGCCACAAGGCCAAGCCATCTAGGTATTTGCTTCTAGGTCTTCCTCTTGGTCTGTCCCCTTCGATCTTACCAGTTGTCATCAAGTTCTCCAATTCATTTCCCAAAAAATGTTGACTGTCTGCGTCTAATGTCTCTAATCAGTTTACGATCTTCGTTTGTTTCTTGAAGAACTTGTTCATTGGTCTTTCTGGCTGTCCATGGTATTCTTTGCATTTTCCTCAGAAACCACATTTCTACAGCCATCAGATGTTTTTCAGCCTGACTGCTCATTGTCCAAGCTTCACATCCATATAAAAGTACAGGTTCTATGTAGCACCTCAACACTCTTTTTCTCGTTTCAATTGACATCTTTTTATTGATCAGTATGTTTTTCATCTTGCTAAAGGCTACTTTTGCCATGGCGATTCTTGTTCTAATCTCTTCAAGGCATCTCCCATCAGATGTTATTACAGTTCCTAGATAATTGTACCTATTCACTTGTGGAAACTCCCATAGTATCACATATATCCCATCTCATTATAAACTCCCATAGTATCGCATATATCCCATCTCATTATAAACTCCCATAGTATCACATATATCCCATCTCATTATAAACTCCCATAGTATCACATATATCCCATCTCATTATAAACTCCCATAGTATCGCATATATCCCATCTCATTATAAACTCCCATAGTATCGCATATATCCCATCTCATTATAAACCCCCATTGTATCACATATATCCCATCTCATTATAAACCCCCATTGTATCACATATATCCCATCTCATTATAAACCCCCATTGTATCACATATATCCCATCTCATTATAAACCCCCATTGTATCACATATATCCTATCTCATTATAAACTCCCATAGTATCACATATATCCTATCTCATTACAAACCTCCATAGTATCACATATATCCCATCTTATTACAAACTTCCATAGTATCACATATATCCCATCTCATTACAAACTCCCATAGTATCACATAAATCCCCATCTCATTAAAAACATCACATCGTATAATGTATGAGCGTCCGTGATGAGATGAGATGTTCCCAATAAGTAGGGGGTATATGTGATACTATGGGAGTTTGTATGAGCGTCCGTGATGAGATGAGATGAGATGTTCCCAATAAGATGGGGGTATGTGTGATACTATGGGAGGTTGTATTAAGAGGGTGTGGGGTATACGTGATGCTATGAGTATTTATAAAGAAATGTGTGGGAGACGGCGGTACTGTCTTGCTCTGGGACCTTTCTTGTAACGAACATTATAATAATGATCTTGGAGCGGTCTGCTTGAGGTGGCGATGAAGCCTAGACGCTGGGAAGTTAGTCATATATTCATTCTTGCATCTACTAGGTATTGAAACCTCCAATATTGCTGGCAGGCACTACTCAATAGTCCACACTTGCTGTAAGCACTAACCCACTAGACCACACTTGCTGTAAGCACTATCACACTATATCACACTTACTGTAAGAATTAACTCACTTGACCACACTTGCTGTAAGCACTAACACACTATATCACACTTACTGTAAGAATTAACTCACTTGACCACACTTACTGTAAACACTACTAACTACGTCACATTGCTAGCAGCACTACCAACTAGACGACACTTTCTGTCAGCACTAGCCACTAGAGCACACTTTCTGTCAGCACTAGCCACTAGAGCACACTTTCTGTCAGCACTAGCCACTAGACCACACTTTCTACCAGCACTAGCCACCAGACCACACTTTCTACCAGCACTACCAACTAGACGACACTTTCTGTCAGCACTAGCCACTAGAGCACACTTTCTGTCAGCACTAGCCACTAGAGCACACTTTCTACCAGCACTAGCCACTAGACCACACTTTCTACCAGCACTAGCCACTAGACCACACTTTCTACCAGCACTAGCCACTAGACCACACTTTCTACCAGCACTAGCCAATAGACCACACTTTCTGTCAGCACTAGCCACTAGACCACACTTTCTACCAGCACTAGCCACTAGACCACACTTTCTGTCAGCACTAGCCACTAGACCACACTTTCTATCAGCACTAGCCACTAGACCACACTTTCTATCAGCACTAGCCACTAGACCACACTTTCTATCAGCACTAGCCACTAGACCACACTTTCTATCAGCACTAGCCACTAGACCACACTTTCTATCAGCACTAGCCACTAGACCACACTTTCTATCAGCACTAGCCACTAGACCACACTTCTTACCAGCACTAGCCACTAGACCACACTTTCTATCAGCACTACTAGCCACTAGACCACACTTTCTACCAGCACTAGCCACTAGACCACACTTTCTACCAGCACTAGCCACTAGACCACACTTTCTGTCAGCACTAGCCACTAGACCACACTTTCTACCAGCACTAGCCACTAGACCACACTTTCTGTCAGCACTAGCCACTAGACCACACTTTCTATCAGCACTAGCCACTAGACCACACTTTCTATCAGCACTAGCCACTAGACCACACTTTCTATCAGCACTAGCCACTAGACCACACTTTCTATCACCACTAGCCACTAGACCACACTTTCTATCAGCACTAGCCACTAGACCACACTTTCTATCAGCACTACTAGCCACTAGACCACACTTCTTACCAGCACTAGCCACTAGACCACACTTTCTATCAGCACTACTAGCCACTAGACCACACTTTCTATCAGCACTAGCCACTAGACCACACTTCTTACCAGCACTAGCCACTAGACCACACTTTCTATCAGCACTAGCCACTAGACCACACTTTCTATCAGCACTAGCCACTAGACCACACTTTCTATCAGCACTAGCCACTAGACCACACTTTCTATCAGCACTAGCCACTAGACCACACTTCTTACCAGCACTAGCCACTAGACCACACTTTCTATCAGCACTACTAGCCACTAGACCACACTTTCTATCAGCACTACTAGCCACTAGACCACACTTTCTATCAACACTAGCCACTAGACCACACTTTCTATCAGCACTAGCCACTAGACCACACTTTCTGTCAGCACTAGCCACTAGACCACACTTTCTATCAGCACTAGCCACTAGACCACACTTCTTACCAGCACTAGCCACTAGACCACACTTTCTATCATCACTAGCCACTAGACCACACTTTCTATCATCACTAGCCACTAGACAACACTTTCTATCAGAACTAGCCACTAGGTGTTTTCCCACCTACCCTGGGTGGGTACCGTCCAAAAAGAGAAACCTGGACCAATGCAGCAGTCTTTGCCCATGATGTCTATGAAGGTTTCCACTCAGGCACTGAAACCTTTGCTGCAGCGATTGATCTTGAGGACGCATACAACAGAGTACCACTGGAATTTTTAATGTTTCAGCTTCTTGAACTAAACGTAAGTCCATTCCTCCTTAGTTGGATCGCTGCAGCCCTCTACCAACGGAAATTAGTTTTTAGATGTGGCAGTTGGACTTCGGAACCAACAACAATATATCCTGGCTTACCACAGGGATCACCATTATCTCCGGTACTGTTCAACGCCTACACAGTGAGAATCACCAGTGAGCAGATCACTGGACCTGGCAGGACATTGTCGTATGCCGATGATGTTTTAGTGTATCGTCAGGGTAAGGATAGAGAGGAGGTTGCTGTGAAACTACAAACCGAACTCAATCGCATAAGTACTTGGTGTGATGAAGCTGGGGCAATGGTCAACCCAACAAAGGCAACAGTGACTTGGTTCTCGTTGAATAATCATATTGTCAACAATCCAACACCAACTGTAATGCTGTGTTCAGAGACGGTGGAAAGAACGCAGGCAATGAATTACCTGGGGATACGGTTTGATCGAAGCCTTGCTTATAATGTGCACATAGACCAGGTGATAACAAAGGCCAAGCGGAGTTTGGCAGCGATGCGGGTGATGGCGGCAGCAAACTGTGAGCAGCGCCATCTATGTCTTCTGTACGAGGGGCTGGTCATGTCTGTTTTGGAGTATGCAATGGCAATCCTGACTCTCAGCCATAAGCAGATAGAAAGGATGGAAAGGATACAGAATGAAGCTATGCGCATTATTCTTGGATGTACAAGAGATACAGCATGCAGGGCGAAGAGAGAATACAAGTTTGCAGGGCACGCGCCTACCTCAGAATTAACGCAAACACACAACATCCACTGCATAGTGAAATTAGGAAGGTGAAGGGCAGCAGGTTAAAAAGAGGACGGTCGTGGATGTGACCCATTCTTCAACAGGTGTGTTCCCTTGAGGACTTAGAACCTGGCGAGGAGTGGGTGCAAGTGCCAACAGACTTCTGCACATCCTTTTCAGTTTGCATCCAACTAGATAGAAAATGCAGACAAGAAAATCCGGCTGCTGTTGAGGCTGAAGTACAAGTGTTGATTATCGAGAATTCGCTAGACGGTGACGCGGTCATCTACACAGATGGGTCGGTCGTCCGACATGTGAGAAGCTCATGGGCCTTTACAGCTCGGGCTGGAGGGAGAATTGTGAAGGAGGACTCTGGTGCTTTCACTGAAACCACAAGTAGCCTGACCATGGAAGTCATGGCAGTAAGTAAAGCAATAACATGGCTCGAGACACAGACATTCACTAGGGCTTGTTTCCTTAGCGACTCAATGAACATGATCAAGAGGATAGAGGAGGGGTCGATCCGAAGAGAATGGTTGCTGCCTCTGAAGCGGCTGGCAAAGATTAGTTTAATCTTCGTGCCAGTTCATGCAGGAGTACAAGGAAATGAGCGGGCTGACAAGCTCGCAGGTGAGGCTACTGTGGAGGGCGGACGCGCCATGGACCAGGCTGACATTCTGAATGCTCTACGAGAAGTGAGACTTTTGCGAGAACCAAGTGATGACTGTGAATCTACAACAATGGCCAGACTGCGGGAGCAGCAAATTAAAAGAGGGGTGGCCAAACAAGAACACTACGCAGGAAAGCCAAAGAAGATTGATAAACCAACACAGAACAGGCGTCGTTAGCCGCTACACGCTGCGGGATTTGCTGAGGAGGGGATCCGAGGACTTATGGACTGAATGGTTCGATGTGCAACGAGGATGATCTGTCGACTAACTAACTAACTACCTAACTAGCCAATGACCACACTTGTAAACACTAGCCACTAGACCACACTTGTAAGCACTAGCCACTAGACCACACTTGTAAGCACTAGCCACTAGACCACACTTTCTACCAGCACTAGCCACTAGACCACACTTTCTAACAGCACTAGCCACTAGACCACACTTTCTATCAGCACTAGCCACTAGACCACACTTGTAAGCACTAGCCACTAGACCACACTTGTAAGCACTAACCACTAGACCACACTTGGTGTAAGCATTAGCCACTAGACCACACTTGCTGTAAGCATTAGCCACTAGACCACACTTGCTGTAAGCATTAGCCACTAGACCACACTTGGCGTAAGCATTAGCCACTAGACCACACTTTCTGTAAGCATTAGCCACTAGACCACACTTGGTGTAAGCACTAGCCACTTGACCATACTTGCTTTAAGCACTAGCCACTAGACCACACTTGGTGTAAGCACTAGGCACTAGACCACACTTGGTGTAAGCATTAACCACTAGACCACACTTGGTGTAAGCATTAGCCACTAGACCACACTTGGTGTAAGCACTAGCCACTAGACCACACTTGCTGTAAGCACTAGCCACTAGACCACACTTTCTACCATTACTAGCCACTAGACCACACTTGGTGTAAGCACTAGCCACTAGACCACACTTGGTGTAAGCACTAGCCACTGGACCACACTTGCTTTAAGCACTAGCCACTAGACCACACTTGGTGTAAGCACTAGCCACTAGACCACACTTGCTGTAAGCACTAGCCGCTAGACCACACATTGTGTAAGCACTAGCCACTAGACCACACTTGCTGCAAGCACTAACCACTAGACCACACTTGGTGTAAGCTCTAGCCACTAGACCACACTTGGTGTAAGCACTAGCCACTAGACCACACTTGATGTAAACACTAGCCGCTAGACCACTCTTGGTGTAAGCACTAGCCACTAGACCACACTTTCTATCAGCACTAGCCACTAGACCACACTTTCTAGCAGCACTAGCCACTAGACCACACTTTCTAGCAGCACTAGCCACTAGACCACACTTTCTAGCAGCACTAGCCACTAGACCACACTTTCTACCAGCACTAGCCACTAGACCACACTTGCTACCAGCACTAGCCACTAGACCACACTTTCTATCAGCACTAGCCACTAGACCACACTTTCTATCAGCACTAGCCACTAGACCACACTTTCTATCAGCACTAGCCACTAGACCACACTTTCTATCAGCACTAGCCACTGGACCACACTTTCTACCAGCACTAGCCACTGGACCACACTTTCTATCAGCACTAGCCACTAGACCACACTTGCAGTAAGCACTAGCCACTAGACCACACTTTCTATCAGCACTAGCCACTAGACCACACTTTCTACCAGCACTAGCCACTGGACCACACTTTCTACCAGCACTAGCCACTGGACCACACTTTCTACCAGCACTAGCCACTAGACCACACTTTCTACCAGCACTAGCCACTAGACCACACTCTTTATCAGCACTAGCCACTAGACCACACTCTCTATCAGCACTAGCCACTAGACCACACTCTCTATCAGCACTAGCCACTAGAATACACTTGGTGTAAGCACTACCAACTTGACCACATTGCTCCAGCATTAGCCACTAGAGCACACTTTCTACCAGCACTAGCCACTAGACCACACTTTCTGGCAGTACTAGCCACTAGACCACACTTTCTACCAGCACTAGCCACTAGACCACATTTTCTATCAGCACTAGCCACTAGACCACACTTTCTGGCAGCACTAGCCACTAGACCACACTTTCTACCAGCACTAGCCACTAGACCACACTTTCTGGCAGCACTAGCCACTAGACCACACTTTCTACCAGCACTAGCCACTAGACCACACTTTCTATCAGCACTAGCCACTAGACCACACTTTCTACCAGCACTAGCCACTAAACCACACTTTCTGACAAGGCATGCGAGCAGCGATCAAGCCACACAAGAAGGAAGTGCTGCTCGCTTATCTGCGACAACGAGCCATGGAAGCTGGCACACAAACTGCGGACGTGAAAACATCTGCACTGATGTATCAGACATGACCTCTATAGGATTACAATCATGCCTGGCACCTCGTTTGTCCTGTCAATCATGTTGCAGCAGGTGAGTCTAGAAGACCAAACACAAGTAAAAAAGTAAGATGCATATCCTTGACAGGACTTTGCAGTCAACACCAGCATATTTTGCTGTTGTGATTTCTTGGCCAGATTACGTTCAGTAGTATGCCATTGCTTTCTGAACAACCGGCACCGGCAGCCATACCATTTCGTAAAAACAACCAACGCAAAGCGATCTGCTGCCAAATCTCCCACAGCTGCGTTTTGAGGGGTATAGAACTGCATCCGTAACACCTTTGCCACGAGACGGTAATCATATACAAATTATCTGAGTCACCGCGGAGTAGATCCCATACTGTATGACGTAAGATACAAGTGCTCCAGTCACCCGACCATCGACTCCTCCAAGGCAACACGGCTTTACAATAAATGCGATATGTATGCAGAATGAAGCTGGCTGCACACACCAGGATGTCAGCAGAGCAAGATAAACACAAACTGCTTGCATGGAAATGAGCAAGGCTAATCCGACAGAGCTTTTTTAGAAAACGGAAGAAGTAAATGTGTCTTCATGCGATGTTCACGAGGCAATTTGAGGACTGTTTAAGAGCGTTGGATATGCTGTGATAACAACAGAAACCAGACAACATGGCGGAAATCAATCGTAGGAATATAGAGAGCAGGGCAGGGGACGTTGTAACAGTCAGGGAAGGATCCTGAACAGTTGTGCTAGCTGAAATAGAATATAAGATAGAGTTATGGGTAGGGGAGGGGCAGGTGTGAGGGAAAAGAGGTGGTGAGGGAGTGGAGAGGAGAGGTTGAGGGTGATGGGAGGAGGAGGGGGTGTGCTGTGCTATCTTGTGAGTGTTGGGCCGCTTTACTTTAGTTGTGCTACATTAGCGTAGCTGATGTGCTATATTAAGACAATTGTGCTACATTCGCATAGTTGGTGTGCTACTTTAGGATAGTTGTTGTGCTATATTACGGTAGCTGTGCTAAATTAGGACAGATGTTGTTGTGCAACATTAAGGTAGTTGTTCAGCTACATAAGGATAATTGCTGTGCTAAATTAGGATAATTGTTATGCTACATAACGATATATGATGTGCTACATTAAGATAGTTTTGTGCTATATTAGGATAATTTAGATCTAAATTAGGTTAGTTTATGTTGTGCTACCTTAGAATAGTCTGTGTGCTACACGAGGATAGTTTTGTGTTAAATTAGGATAATAGTGGTTGTGCTATATTGGGAGAGTTGTTGTGCTACATTAGGATACGTGTTGTGCTATATTATAATAATTGCTGTGCTACATTAGGATAGTTCTTTGTGCTACATTAGGATAGTTGTTGTGATAATATGATAGTAGATGTTGTGCTACATTAAGATAGTTGATGTTGTGCTACATTAAGATAGTTGTTGTTGTGCTACATTAGGACAGCTGATGTTATGCTACATTAGGATAGTTGATGTTGTGCTACATTAGGATAGTTGATGTTGTGCTACATTAGGATAATTTTTGTGCTACATTAGGATAGTTGTTGTGCTACATAAGGATAGTTGTTGTGCTACATTAGGACAGTTGATGTTATGCTACATTAGGATAGTTGATGTTGTGCTACATTAGGATAGTTGATGTTATGCTACATTCGGATAGTTGATGTTGTGCTACATTAGGATAGTTGATGTTGTGCTACATTAGGATAATTGTTGTGCTACATTAGGATAGTTGTTGTGCTACATTAGGATAATTGTTGTGCTACATTAGGATAGTTGATGTTATGCTACATTAGGATAGTTGATGTTATGCTACATTCGGATAGTTGACGTTGTGCTACATTAGGATAGTTGATGTTGTGCTACATTAGGATAATTATTGTGCTACATTAGGATAGTTGATGTTGTGCTACATGAGGATAATTGTTGTGCTACATTAGGATAGTTGTTGTGCTACATTAGGATAGTTGTTGTGCTACATTAGGACAGTTGATGTTATGCTACATTAAGATAGTTGTTGTGCTACATTAGGATAGTTGATGTTATGCTACATTAGGACAGTTGATGTTATGCTACATTAGGATAGTTGTTGTGCTACATTAGGATAATTGTTGTGCTACATTAGGATAGTTGATGTTGTGCTACATTAGGATAGTTGTTGTGCTACATTAGGATAGTTGATGTTATGCTACATTGGGATAGTTGATGTTATGCTACATTCGGATAGTTGATGTTGTGCTACATTAGTATAGTTGATGTTGTGCTACATTAGGATAATTATTGTGCTACATTAGGATAGTTGATGTTGTGCTACATGAGGATAATTGTTGTGCTACATTAGGATAGTTGTTGTGCTACATTAGGATAGTTGTTGTGCTACATTAGGATAGTTGATGTTATGCTACATTAAGATAGTTGATGTTGTGCTACATTAAGATAGTTGATGTTGTGCTACATTAGGATAGTTGATGTTGTGCTACATTAGGTTAATTGTTGTGCTACATTAGGATAGTTGATGTTGTGCTACATTAGGGTAGTTGATGTTGTGCTACGTTAGGATAATTGATGTTAGCTACTTTAGGGTAGTTGTTGTTGTGCTACATTAGGATAGTTGATGGTGTGCAACATTAGGATAATTTTTTGTGCTACATTAGGATAGTTGGTGTTGCGCTACATTAGGGTAATTGTTGTGCTACGTTAGGATAGTTGATGTTGTGCTACATTAGGGTAGTTGATGTTGTGCTACGTTAGGATAATTGATGTTGTGCTACATTAGGGTAGTTGTTTTTGTGCTACAATAGGATAGTTCTTGTTGTGCTACATTAGAGTAGTTGATGTTGTGCTACATTAGGGTAGTTGGTGTTTCTACATTAGGGTAGTACTTGTTGTGCTACATTAGGATAATTGTTGTGCTACATTAGGATAGTTCTTGTTTTGCTACATTATGTTAGTTCTTGTGCGACATTAGGATAATTGTTATGTTACAGTAGCATAGTTGATGTTGTGCTACATTAGGATAGTTGATGTTGTGCTACATTAGGATAGTTGATGTTGTGCTACATTAGGATAGTTCATGTTGTGCTACATTAGGATAATTTTTGTGCTACAGTAAGATAGTTGATGTTGTGCTACATTATGGTAATTTTTGTGCTACATTAGAATATTTCTTGTTGTGCTACATTAGGATAATTGTTGTGCTACATTAGGATGCTTGTTGTGCTACATTAGGATAATTGTTGTGCTACATTAGGATAATTGTTGTGCTACATTAGGATAATTGTTGTGCTACATTAGGATAAATATTTTGCTACATTAGGATAGTTCTTGTTGTGCTACATTAGGATAATTGTTGTCCTACATTAGGATGCTTGTTGTGCTACATTAGGATAATTGTTGTGCTACATTATGATAATTGTTGTGCTACATTCGGATAATTGTTGTGCTACATTAGGATAATTATTTTGCTACATTAGGATAATTGTTGTGCTACATTAGGATAATTGTTGTGCTACAGTAGGATAGTTGATGATGTGCTACATTAGGATAATTCTTTCTGTGCTCCAATTGATATAGTTGATATTGTGCTATAGTAAGATAATTGTTGTGTTACAGCAGGGTAGTTGTTGTTGAGCTACATTAGAATAATTGTTGTGCTACATTAGAATAATTGTTGGGCTACATTAGAATAATTGGTGTGCTAAATTAGGAGAGTTGTTGTGCTAATGTACAAGGGGAGCGGCTGGCCGAGTGGTCTTCGAGAGGCCCGGTTTCGAACCCTCGGTAAGGTGTGAATGTGTTTCTGTCTCGAGGGGGCGGAGGGTGGGGGGGGGGGGGTGAGAAAGCCTGCGGACGAGGGTTCGATACTTTGGCTCGTCGCTGTCTACAGGAGGGAATGATTGACTACCTATTCCCCCCCCCCCCACCCACCTCCCCTTCCAGTGCACTCAGATCAGAAATACTAGAAATATGTGATTGTCCTACTTCACATATTCACAACAGATTCGGAAGCCACTGGCGACACGCATCGTCTGGATCTTTTCGCCGAGGCATGCTGGTGTGCTGGGGAATGAACAGGCGGACTGATTGGCTGGCTCGGCAAAACTTGGTGAAGTATTGATGCATGATAAGACAGACGTGGTTGCGGCCTTGTGGGAACACGTGTACATCTCGGAGGAGCAAATGGATTACCATGGTTTGGCAAGAATGCGACAGCGAGGAGTGACGAGGGGATCTGGCCGACGTTCGACGTTCAGAGGAAAGGCGAGACGGACATATAACCAGATTGCTACTGGTACTATTGGTGTTGGAACTCTTCGCTGGCGCTGAGGATGGAATGAGCGCTTATGGGAATGCCCCGAATGCTGTGATGTCGGTTCCTAAATCAATCAATCAATCAATCCCGCTAAAGGAATTGTTTACGCCTTTTTCATTAGCGTATTTACTTCCAGCAACCCATGTCATTGTGAGGTTTGTAAAGCGCACAGGTTCTATTTACATACAACTACACTATTGGTCACGCCCAGATGACCCCCCACACGCCAGCCATTACCCTAAAGCCACATGAACCACGAAATCTCCCGCCAACAAGCGGCCCACAAAACCCCGCCAACTTTCTCAGTTTATAGCTCAACTTCCCGCCTGTCTTGTGCGGCCTACGATGGGATCTGTTTCTGCGCGTGGAGCCACTTGTCAGAACTAAAACTTTTACGTTCGTTGTACATGGTACTCACGTTCAAATCTGAACTGTAAGATTTAAACAGAAGTCTGTTTCAATGTTCAAGAAATTAAACAGTTTGAGAATGTAGTTGTTAAAAATCTAGTTGACTATATTTCTGCCAGGCGTACAGTTGTGTTTGAGACCTGGTGACGCTTGGACAAGTTCACGGTTCTTCTGTGACCTGTCTTCTTAAGTTTGGACCTGTGGTGTAGTGAGTTGTGCTCTTGTGTTTGTGGCTGGAGCTGGGGTCAAATCTCAGTCGCAACAGAGGACGCTTCAACGTCTGCGAAGTGTGTATATTCATAGTTGTTGTTTAGTATTTCAAGCCATCATCATCATCATCATCGTCGTCGTCGTCGTCATCATCATCATCATCATCATCATCATCATCATCATCATCATCATCATCATCATCATCATCAATATCTTCTTTATCATCGCTTATTCATCACAATAACCAAACTGACATCACCAATATCACGAATATCATTATCATCAGCACTTCTTCTTCTTCTTCTTCTTCTTCTTCTTCTTCTTCTTCTTCTTCTTCTTCTTCTTCTTCTTCTTCTTCTTCTTCTTCTTCTTCTTCATCGTCTTCTCATGCTACTGGTGCTCTTGTTGCTGTTTCTCCTCAACCATTTCATCCACCTCTTTCTTTGCATTAATGTTATTAATATTATTATTATTAAAGAAGGACGGGTGTCTGTGGCGTGCGAGTACGCGGTTCCCAACCTTGTAAGACCAGGGTATTAGAAATATAAACAGACATACTGGAATATGAGATGAAGTAGGACGAAGATATCTGGAGATTAAACTGACACACTAACCCGTTGGACACAAATACCTGAGGATTAAATAAACATGCTATCAATCAATCATGTGCCATGACGGAAAGCGTGGGTTGTCATGACTCACTATTTCACTCGATCACCAGAGTCGTGGATCAGCTCAGTAGTTCCTGTCTCGTCCATGCCATGTGGCCAAGCCATCCAGGTATTTTCTCTCGGTCTTCCTCTTGGTCTGTTCCCTTCGATCTTGCCAGTTGTCACTAAGTTCTCCAATCCATTTCTTCTCATAACATGTCCAAAAATTTTGACTGTCTACGTCTAATTTCTCTAATCAATTTACGATTTTCATTTGTCTCCTGTAGTACTTGGTCATTGGTTTTTCTGTCTGTCCATGGTATTCTTTGCATTTTCCTCAGAAACCCACATTTCTGCAGCCATCAGATGTTTTTCAGCTTGACTGCTCATTGTCCACGTTTCACATCTATACAAAAGAACAGGCTCTATGTATCCCCTCAACACTCTTTTTCTCGTTTCAATTGACATCTTTTTATTGGTCTGAGTGTTTTTCATCTTACTAAAGGATACTTTCGCCATGGCGATTCTTGTTCTTATCTCTTCAAGGCATCTCCCATCAGATGTTATGACTGTTCCGAGATAATTGTACCGATTCACTTGTTGAAAAATATTCCCATTTACTTGTATATTACATTGTGGTACTTCGTTCTTTCTAGTGACGACCATAACCTGTGTCTTCTTACAATTTAATTCCAACTCCAGCTGCTCCCTGTGTACAACAACCGCATCTACCAATTGTTGCAGATCCTGCTCATTGTCTGCAATCAATACTGTATCATCCGCACATATAATGTTATTGATGTTTCGTCCTCCAATGCTGATTCCATGCTATCACGTAATAAAAAATAATAACCGAAGATTAAATAGACATGTTAGTATGTTTAAAGTTAGTTGCATATCCTGTACAAGGCATAGCAGTCAACCTCAGCATTTTTTTTTTTTTGGCTGTTCGTGATTTCTTGGCATGTTTGCGTTCAATAGTTTGCCATTGCTTTCTGATCGACTGGCACCCATACCAACGTGTAGGCCAGCATGGCTGAATGGATAAGAAAGCGTGTTCTTAAACATCCTATGTGCTGATGCCGAGGTAAGGGTTCAACCCCTACACTGGACAGTTGGACTAAAATGTTGACTTCTCGTCCTTGACTTGGGGACGTAAATTACAAGTATATCTGAAGTCGGAGTGGGTTCGCCAGATGGCGAGGGACACTGGTAACACGGAAAGCTAATCCACACGCAACATTCAGCCCAGCACTACTAGAAGTAGTATGTATGGACTACGCTTGAGTCCAAAGCGAGAGTGTGCAAAAATAAAAAAACACACCAACGAAAGGCGGTATGCTGCCACATCGCTCACAGTTGTATTTCGAACGTGGGCTTGCGGGATTACGAATTGTGTCCGTAAATCTTGGCCACGGAACCGGCTATTATCCAGTACGACAACAAAATATCCGTTGATTACATGGACATGCTAGCGCGTAAGACAACGTTTTCGGGCACTGAACAGAAAAGTCGCTTTTTAAGACAAAGATAACTGTGGCCCAGAAAGATTCAGCATAATGCTAAATGGGAGAAGTAAATAATCATCTTCTGAGTCCGCACAGGACATCAACAACCTGATATACTACTTGCTCTGTGACATAAATGTAGGAGATATTGATGAGTGTAATTGTGGGACTGGGAACAAGATAGCCGAACATCTGCTGCAGGAGCGTACAACATGTGCCGAACAGAGAAACTTGTTTTGCCCGACACCCGCTTCATGTGATGACATACTCTATGGGGATGTAAACAAGCTTAAGTTGACTGTTGCTTTCTTTACATATATCCATGTTGAAGACTGAAGGTTTAAGAGGAGGAGGAAGAGGAGGAGGAGGAGATGATGATGATGATGATGATGATAAAAAAGATAATGATTATGATGATGACGATGATGATGATGATGATGATGATGATGATTATGATGATGATGATTATGATGACGATGACGATGAGAAAGATGATGATGATGAAGGAGAACGGCGGAAGTCTCTGTGGTGAAGTGGTCAAGCTGTCTGCCTCGGGCTCCGAAGGTCGTGGTTTGATTCCAGGCCGCAACCTTCGGTTCACGAGTGCATTTTTCGGAGACTCCTGAGGGTTGTCTCTGGAGCTACGTCTTGGTATTAAAACCCGGTGCAATGAAGTCGACCCAGTCGAGTTTTAAGCGACTTTTTTTAAGCGAAGGAGGAGGACGAGGAGAAGGAGGACGAGGAGGAGGAGGACGAGGAGGAGGAGGACGAGAAGGAGGAGAAGAAGAAATACTGTTATGGACGAGACGAAAGCGTCAAGCCCGTTATAGGAAAGCTGCATGTGACATTGTCTCGAGAACAGCGATAGATTACTGCAGTGTTTTTCATTGCGATGAGTTCGGGTCCACTGCGACATTCTCTGGTAAAATAAAATATCTAGATGGTCTGGAAGAAGACACAGATTATGGTCGTCACTGGGAAGAAGGAAATAGCACAATGTGATATACGAGTATTTGGGCGTAATCTTAAGCAAGTGAATCGATACAGTTATCTAGGAACAGTCATAACATCTGATGGGGGATGCCTTGAAGAGATTAGAACAAGAACTGTCATTGCGAAGGTTGCCTTTTGCAAGATGAATAACATACTGGCCAATACAAAGATTTCAATTGAAACGAGAAAAAGAGTGTTGAGGTGCTTCATAGAACCTGTACTTTTGTATGGATGTGAAGCGTGGACAATGAGCAGACAAGTAGAAAAACATCTGACGGCTGTGGAAATGTGGTTTCTGAGGAAAATGCAAAGAATACCATGGACAGACAGAAAAACCAATGAACAAGTCCTTCAAGAAACAAATGAAGATCGTAAACTTATTAGAAACATTAGACGTAGCCAGTCAAAATTGTTGGGCATGTTATGAGAAGAAATGGATTGGAGAACTTGGTGACAACTGGCAAGATCGAAGGGAGGAGACCAAAGGAAGACCGAGAAGTAAATACCTGGATGGCTTGGCCACGTGGCATGGTCGAGACAGGATCCACGACTCTGGTGATCGAGTGAGATGGCAAAACATGACCGCTTACGCTTAACGGCATGGCACATGATGGATGGGTGTTCTGGAAGATCCGGAATTGACATTGTAAACATCCACACATTCCATTTTATCACCTTCACACGGAAGAAGTGGTTTAGTTGAGACAAGAACCGATATCTTAGCACTCCTGCCATTCTAATGCGTGCTCGGTCTTCATATTCAACATCCAGCGAAGAGTCCCAATAGTAATTGTACTAGTAGCAGTCTGATTATGTGTCCGTCAGGTCTTTCCTGGGAGTCTTCAGTCTTGGTCAGATCCTGTGGTAGGGAAGGATTAACGTTGATTAACGTTTAAACGTTGTAAAGACAACAGCAGATGCTAGTGTAATGACAGCAGTCTTCAGTGTAATGACAGCAGGCTCCGGTATAATGACAGAAGACTCCTTAGTGTAATGACAGGCAGGACTCCAGGTATAATGACAGCAGGACTTCCAAGTGTAAATGACAGCATACGTCCAGGTGTAATGACAACAGACTCCAGTGTAAATGACAGGCATAACTCAGGTGTAATGACAGCAGACTCCAGTGTAAGTTACAGCGAGACTCCGGGTGTAATGACAGCAGACTCCAGGTGTAATGACCAGCAGACTCCAGTGTAATGACAGCAGACTCCAGGTGTAATGGACAGGCAGGACTCCAGTGTAATGACCGAACTGGTTCCAGTTAATGATAGCAGAGTCGCCAGTTGTAATGACAGCAGGACTCCAGGTATAATGGACAGCAAGAATCCCACGGGTAATGACAGCAGGAGCTCCACGTGTCAAATGACAGCGGATCAAGCGTAATGAGGGCAGATCCGGGTGTAAATGACAGCAGACCTCCAGTGTCAATGACAGCAGATACTCCAGTGTAATGGCAGCAAGACTCCGGTGTAATGACAGCAGACTCCGTGTAATGACAGCAGACTCCAGTGTAATGACAGCAGGTTCCAGTGTAATGACAGTAGACTCCACTGTAATGACAGCCGGTTCCAGTGTAATGACAGCAGACTCCAGTGTAATGACAGCCGGTTCCAGTGTAATGACAACAGACTATGGTGTAATGACAGCAGACTCCGGTGTAATGACAGCAGACTCCGGTGTAATGGCAGCAGTCTCCAGTTAATGAAGCAGGACTCCAGTGTCATGACAGCCGGTTCCAGTGTAATGACAACAGACTACGGTGTAATGGCAGCAGACTCCGGTGTAATGACAGCAGACTCCGGTGTAATAACAGCAGGCTACGGTGTAATGACAGCAGACTCCAGTGTAATGACAGCAGACTCCGGTGTAATGACAGCAGACTCCAGGTGTAGTGACAGTAGACTCTGGTGTAGTGATAGCAGACTCTAGTGTAATGACAGCAGACTCCGGTGTAATGACAGCCGGTTCCAGTGTAATGACAACAGACTCCAGTGTAATGACAGCAGGCTACGGTGTAATGACAGCAGACTCCAGTGTAATGACAGCAGGCTACGGTGTAATGACAGCAGACTTCGGTGTAGTGACAGCAGACTCTGGTGTAATGACAGCAGACTCCAGTGTAATGACAGCAGACTCCGTGTAATGACAGCAGACTCCAGCGTAATGACAGCAGACTCAGGTGTAATGACAGCAGACTTCAGTGTAATGACAGCAGACTCCGGTGTAAGGACAGCAAACTCCAGTGTAATGACAGCAGACTCCATCCTAATGACAGCATACTCAAGTGTAATGACAGCCGGTTCCAGTGTAATGACAGCCGGTTCCAGTGTAATGGCAGCAAACTCCAGTGTAATGACAGCCGGTTCCAGTGTAATGACAGCAGACTCCAGTGTAATGACAGCCGGTTCCAGTGTAATGACAGCAGACTCCAGTGTAATGACAACAGACTCGTGTAATGACAGCAGACTCCAGTGTAATGACAGCAGACTCCATTGTAATGACAGCAGATTCGTGTAATGACAGCAGACTCCAGTGTAATGACAGCCGATTCCAGTGTAATTACAGCAGACTCCAGTTAATGAATCAGACTCCAGTGTAATGACAGCAGGCTCCAGTGTAATGACAGCAGACTCCATTGTAATGACTGCAGACTTCGGTGTAATGACAACAGACTTCGATGTAATGACAGCAGACTTCAGTGTAATGACAGCAGACTCCAGTGTAATGACAGGCGGTTCCAATATAATCACTGCCTGCTCCAGAGTAATGACAGCAAACTCCAGTGTAATGACAGACGGTTCCAGTATGACTGCCTGCTCCAGTGTAATGACATCAGACTCCAGTGTAATGACAGACGGTTCCAGTATGACTGCCTGCTCCAGTGTAATGACAGCAGACTCCAGTGTAATAACAGCAGACTCCAGTGTAGTGACAGTGTTTATTGCCAGCACGTGACACTGTTTGTGAGATAGTTTTCCGTGCTCCGTGGCGAAGGATTTACGGAGGCAGTTCGTAATCCCTCATATAGCATTCGAAACACAGATGCGGGCGATTTGGCAGCAGACCGTCTTGCATTGATCTTTATGAAATATTATGAGTTCCGGTCGTTTAGAAAACAATAGCAAGCAACTTGCCCAGAAATCACAAGGAACCAAAACATACTGGGGTTGACTGTGACGTCCTGTAAAGGATACGAACCTATTTTTTTCTACCAAGTTCTGGTGTTTTTGAATGCCAGTATCTTTCATTGTCTTGGTCCAAGATATTCTACGAGCGTTTCTGTAACATTTCAACTCAAACGGCCCAGTTTTCTTCTGTGGTGTTTTCGAAACGGTTCACGAGTCACACCCAGACGTTGACACACGAAAGATGCAGTTCCTCGACAGTTGTACAAGAAGGCGACGCTATACCTCGCTTCGGTTTACGTCGTTTCGTTATAACGTCGTTGTCACGATAGGACATAACCTCACTTTACGTCGCTACGTTCTGCTATAATGTCACCTGTGTTACTATGCTGCGTTAACGTCACCATTTTACATTTTATGCAGTGCGTTTTTCCAGGATTGTATCGTGCAATCACCCATAGTTATGAGTTCAAAGCGCACAGTAAGTGCTGATAGTGTGTCTGGTTGTAAAAGAACCAGGAAAAGTGCTACTCTTGAGGTGAAGTTAGATGTGTTACGTCGTTTTGAGGCGGCCGATCGGACTGTTGATATCGATGAAGTCCATAGTTTACCTCCAAACCACGGTAAGGACATTCGTGCAGGTGCTGACAAAATCAAAGAGTGTGCTAAAAAACGGAACCCCTTTGAGTGTTTCCAAGACTTGTGCAAAGTTATAATCACATTGAGCCGGGAGTGCCGGGAATGGCCAGCAGGAGCCACGGAAGTGGAAATCCAGCAACTAATTCAGGATAATGCTCGCTCGGGTGATGTGATTATCTACACAGATGGGTCGGTTTTGAGAGGTAGGAGAAGTGCCTGGGGTTCTTAGCAAACGCTAATGGTCGAAGTTTGGTGCAGGAGAGCCTGGCATATGATACCACAACATCTAGATTAAAAATGGAGGTGGAGGCGGTCAGTGCAGCTTTCCGCTGGACCGAGAATACGACACACACACACACACACACACACACACACACACACACACACACACACACACACACACATCGTGATTATAACTGACTCAGAAAGCTTGCTGATGAAGGTGAGGACAGGCAAGCTTCGGGCAGAGTGGCTTGCTTCGCTTCGGAGGTCACGGGTGGCAAGCATCGCCTGGATGTTTTCTCCGGGGCATGCTGGTGTGCTGGGGAATGAACAGGTGGACAGATTGGCTGGTTCTGCAAAACTTGGCGGAGTATTGATGCATGACAAGACAGACGTGGTTGCGGCCTTGTGGGAGCACGTGTACACCTCGGAGGAACAAATGAAATCACCATGGTCTGGTAAGAATGAGACAGCGAGGAGTGACGAGGGGATCTGGCCGACGCACGAGGTTCAGAGGAAAGGCGAGAGGGACATACAATCAGATTGCTACTGGTACTATTGGTGTTGGAACTTTTCGCTGGCTGATGAGGATGGGGACGGAGCGCTTATAGGAATGCCCCGAATGCTGTGATGTCGGTTCCTAAATCAATCAATCAGTTTTTCCAAGATCGATCGTACCAGAAGTACTCTTATGGAGAACATGGAAGCACTATTGGCCGTCTGGAGTGAAGGCCAGAACCAACGGATTATGCCAGTGAGCAAGATGGTTATCCAAGAGAAAGCAAAGTCTCGCTATGAAGATCTAGCTAGAAAGCGGGTGAGAGCAGTACTAGTAGTGCTGATGATAGTTTTGGAGCGAGTCGTGGTTTTAATGCCTCTACATCTCAATAACTACCACTCGCTCTCCAACCCACCTCTATTTAGCCATTAAATATCAACAACCATCAAAATAAACATTACATAATACAGTGTATTTCATTTAATTCTGTGGGAAATAGTGTTCCGCTATATATCGTTTCACTTAAAGTCACGTTTTTCAAGAACGTAACCCCGACTTAACCGGGAACTTCCTGTACTTGAACCTGTTTGAAGAGTCCCATTGTTATTGGTGATGAAGCCAAGATGTCCACAGTTTGTGGCATTTCCAAACAATGCGTTTCGCGCATTGTTCAACACACAAAATGGTCGCTGTTAAAGGTCGCAGAAGCAACCGTCATTAATCGGCAGAAGCCAGTTTTGTGCAAAGAGAAAGACATAATAATCGGTTTAAATTTGCTGTGGTCGACAATTGAAATTGCTGTGTGAGTGTGTGTATATTTCAGCTTCAAGGATTTATGTAATTATTTTACTTTATGTTGTGTGATTTCTGCAATATGTACCTGGCGAGATGCAGCAAAATATGCCAGACAATAAATCGTGCAATCTATTGTTTGTGTCTTCGTTATTCAAATATGTTCATTGTTTAGTGTGATCTCTGGTTGGGTTGTTCTTTAGACCGTGGACACTATTGTTGTTTTCCTCACGCTTAGAAACAGATGTAGACTTCCACTGTGTCTCTTGGCAGACTGAATATCCTTTTCTTCTTACCTTCTTACCTTCTTGCCTCTTACCTTCTTACCTTTTACCTTCTTACCTTTTACCTTCTTACCCTTTACCTTCTTACCTTTTACCTTCCTACTTTTTACCTTTTACCTTCTTACCTTTTACCTCCTTAACATTTAACTTCTTACCTTTTATCTTCTTACCTTTTATCTTCTTACCTTTTACCTTCTTACCTTTTGCCTTCTTACCTTTTACCTTCTTACCTTCTTACCTCTTACCTTTTTACTTTTTACCTTCTTACCTCTTACCTTTTACCTTCTCACCTTCTTAATGCCGAAGCCGTGTCCAGCCGGGGTGTGTGGTCTGACCAGGCCATCACATTATGTAAGCCTGAGTCCACTGGACAGTAGGTTGCCAATATCCTCTCACTTAGCAGACGGCGAGACTAGGCATTAAACCCTCATCGACCGTGTCATTTTCAGCGCAGTTTCCTGCCAACGCGCTCCACGAACACATTTAATACTTGCCATCTGAATAGATGGCTCATAATATTGAAGCTCTTGAAATGTGACTCGTCATAACTACGAAGCGTGAAATTATATATATATATATATATATATATAAAATATATATATATATATATATTTTATAATATATATATATATATATATATATATATATATATATAATTTCAGTTCTGGAACAACACAATTTAATAAGGCCACCGCTAAGAGAAACAAATCAGAAGAACAGGGCCTCTTTGTTTCATCCAGCATTAGAACAATGTACTGAATACCCTCATCATCATCTTCCACTTTTGCCGCCAAGCGTCGTGGGGAAAAATAATTGAAGTTCCAGAGCTTGAATGATGACACTGGATGCTGTCTTTCCGTGTGTTTGTACAATGTCTTTGGTGTCGTCAATCCATTTTCATCTCGGGCGTCCTCTTGCTCTCGAATCAGATCTTTCGAAAAGAGTAATGGGGGAAAGGTTTAGGACAAGTATGTTTGAGGTCGCCAAAGATATAAAAATTGGCATGCAACGTGAGGATATGACTTGGATATAGTCTAGTATAGAATGTATAACACAACCTAGCAGAATGTATAACACAACCTAGAGAATTATATAACACAACCTAGAGAATTGTATAACACAACCTAGAGAATTATATAACACAACCTAGAGAATTGTATAACACAACCTAGAGAATTATATAACACAACATAGAGAATTATATAACACACCTAGAGAATTATATAACACAACCTAGAGAATTATATAACACAACATAGAGAATTATATAACACAACCTAGAGAATTATATAACACAACCTAGAGAATTATATAACACAACCTAGAGAATTATATAACACAACCTAGAGAATTATATAACAACAACCTAGAGAATTATATAACACAACCTAGAGAATTATATAACACAACCTAGAGAATTATATAACACAACCTAGAGAATTATATAACACAACCTAGAGAATTATATAACACAACCTAGAGAATTATATAACACAACCTAGAGAACTATATAACACAACTAGAGAATTATATAACACAACCTAGAGAATTGTATAACACAACCTAGAGAATTGTATAACACAACCTAGAGAATTGTATAACACAACCTAGAGAATTGTATAACACAACCTAGAGAATTATATAACACAACCTAGAGAATTGTATAACACAACCTAGAGAATTGTATAACACAACCTAGAGAATTGTATAACACAACCTAGAGAATTGTATAACACAACCTAGAGAATTGTATAACACAACATAGAGAATTATATAACACAACCTAGAGAATTATATAACACAACCTAGAGAATTATATAACACAACCTAGAGAATTATATAACACAACCTAGAGAATTGTATAACACAACCTAGAGAATTGTATAACACAACCTAGAGAATTGTATAACACAACCTAGAGAATTGTATAACACAACCTAGAGAATTGTATAACACAACCTAGAGAATTATATAACACAACCTAGAGAATTATATAACACATCCTAGCAGAATGTATAACACAACCTAGAGAATTGTATAACACAACCTAGAGAATTATATAACACAACCTAGAGAATTATATAACACAACCTAGAGAATTATATAACACAACCTAGAGAATTATATAACACAACCTAGAGAATTATATAACACAACCTAGAGAATTATATAACACAACCTAGAGAATATATAACACAACCTAGAGAATTATATAACACAACCTAGAGAATTATAACACAACCTAGAGAATTGTATAACACAACCTAGAGAATTATATAACACAACCTAGAGAATTATATAACACAACCTAGAGAATTATATAACACAACCTAGAGAATTGTATAACACAACCTAGAGAATTATATAACACAACCTAGAGAATTGTATAACACAACCTAGAGAATTATATAACACAACCTAGAGAATTGTATAACACAACCTAGAGAATTGTATAACACAACCTAGAGAATTATATAACACAACCTAGAGAATTATATAACACAACCTAGAGAATTGTATAACACAACCTAGAGAATTATATAACACAACCTAGAGAATTGTATAACACAACCTAGAGAATTGTATAACACAACCTAGAGAATTATATAACACAACCTAGAGAATTATATAACACAACCTAGAAGAATTATATAACACAACCTAGAGAATGTATAACACAACCTAGAGAATTATATAACACAAACCTAGAGAAATTATATAACACAACCTAGAGAATTGTATAACACAACCTAGAGAATTATATAACACAACCTAGAGAATTATATAACACAACCTAGAGAATTATATAACACAACCTAGAGAATATATAACACAACCTAGAGAATTGTATAACACAACCTAGAGAATTATAAACACAACCTAGAGAATTATATAACACAACCTAGAGAATTGTATAACACAACCTAGAGAATGTATAACACAACCTAGAGAATTATATAACACAACCTAGAGAATTATATAACACAACCTAGAGAATTTATAACACAACCTAGAGAATTATATAACACAACCTAGAGAATTGTATAACACAACTAGAGAATTGTATAACACAACCTAGAGAATTATATAACACAACTAGAGAATTATATAACACAACCTAGAGAATTATATAACACAACCTAGAGAATGTATAACACAACCTAGAGAATTATATAACACAACTAGAGAATTATATAACACAACCTAGAGAATTATATAACACAACTAGCAGAATGTATAACACAACCTAGAGAATTGTATAACACAACCTAGAGAATTATATAACACAACCTAGAGAATTATATAACACAACCTAGAGAATTATATAACACAACCTAGAGAATTATATAACACAACCTAGAGAATTATATAACACAAACCTAGAGAATTATATAACACAACCTAGAGAATTATATAACACAACCTAGAGAATTATATAACACAACCTAGAGAATTGTATAACACAACCTAGAGAATTATATAACACAACCTAGAGAATTGTATAACACAACCTAGAGAATTGTATAACACAACTAGAGAATTGTATAACACAACCTAGAGAATTGTATAACACAACCTAGAGAATTTATAACACAACCTAGAGAATTATATAACACAACCTAGAGAATTTATAACACAACCTAGAGAATTATATAACACAACCTAGAGAATGTATAACACAACCTAGAGAATTGTATAACACAACCTAGAGAATTATATAACACAACCTAGAGAATATATAACACAACCTAGAGAATTGTATAACACAACCTAGAGAATTGTATAACACAACCTAGAGAATTGTATAACACAAC
Organism: Cepaea nemoralis; assembly: GCA_014155875.1. Classification (NCBI taxonomy): domain Eukaryota; kingdom Metazoa; phylum Mollusca; class Gastropoda; order Stylommatophora; family Helicidae; genus Cepaea; species Cepaea nemoralis. The sequence goes on along the minus strand of JACEFZ010026880.1, from coordinate 2,649 downwards.
CTAGAGAATTGTATAACACAACCTAGAGAATGTATAACACAACCTAGAGAATTGTATAACACAACCTAGAGAATTGTATAACACAACCTAGAGAATTGTATAACACAACCTAGAGAATTATATAACACAACCTAGAGAATTATATAACACAACCTAGAGAATTATATAACACAACCTAGAGAATTATATAACACAACCTAGAGAATTGTATAACACAACCTAGAGAATTATATAACACAACCTAGAGAATTATATAACACAACCTAGCAGAATGTATAACACAACCTAGAGAATTATATAACACAACCTAGCAGAATGTATAACACAACCTAGAGAATTGTATAACACAACCTAGAGAATTGTATAACACAACCTAGAGAATTATATAACACAACCTAGAGAATTATATAACACAACCTAGAGAATTGTATAACACAACCTAGAGAATTGTATAACACAACCTAGAGAATTATATAACACAACCTAGAGAATTGTATAACACAACCTAGCAGAATGTATAACACAACCTAGAGAATTGTATAACACAACCTAGAGAATTGTATAACACAACCTAGCAGAATGTATAACACAACCTAGAGAATTATATAACACAACCTAGAGAATTGTATAACACAACCTAGAGAATTATATAACACAACCTAGAGAATTGTATAACACAACCTAGAGAATTGTATAACACAACCTAGAGAATTGTATAACACAACCTAGAGAATTGTATAACACAACCTAGCAGAATGTATAACACAACCTAGAGAATTGTATAACACAACCTAGAGAATTGTATAACACAACCTAGAGAATTGTATAACACAACCTAGAGAATTATATAACACAACCTAGCAGAATGTATAACACAACCTAGAGAATTGTATAACACAACCTAGAGAATTGTATACCACAACCTAGAGAATTGTATAACACAACCTAGAGAATTGTATAACACAACCTAGAGAATTGTATAACACAACCTAGCAGAATGTATAACAAACTAGAGAATTATATAAACAACCTAGAGAATTATATAACACAACCTAGAGAATTATATAACACAACCTAGAGAATTGTATAACATAACCTAGCAGAATGTATAACACAACCTAGAGAATTGTATAACACAACCTAGAGAATTGTATAACACAACCTAGAGAATTATATAACACAACCTAGAGAATTGTATAACACAACCTAGAGAATTGTATAACACAACCTAGAGAATTGTATAACACAACCTAGAGAATTGTATAACACAACCTAGAGAATTGTATAACACACCTAGAGAAATTGTATAACACAACCTAGAGAATTATATAACACAACCTAGAGAATTGTATAACACAACCTAGAGAATTGTATAACACAACCTAGAGAATTTATAACACAACCTAGAGAATTTATAACACAACCTAGAGAATTGTATAACACAACCTAGAGAATTATATAACACAACCTAGAGAATTGTATAACACAACCTAGAGAATTGTATAACACAACCTAGAGAATTGTATAACACAACCTAGAGAATTATATAACACAACCTAGAGAATTATATAACACAACCTAGAGAATTGTATAACACAACCTAGAGAATTATATAACACAACCTAGAGAATTATATAACACAACCTAGAGAATTTATAACACAACCTAGAGAATTGTATAACACAACCTAGAGAATTGTATAACACAACCTAGAGAATTATATAACACAACCTAGAGAATTATATAACACAACCTAGAGAATTTATAACACAACCTAGAGAATTATATAACACAACCTAGAGAATTATATAACACAACCTAGAGAATTGTATAACACAACCTAGAGAATTATATAACACACCTAGAGAATTTATAACACAACCTAGAGAATTGTATAACACAACCTAGAGAATTGTATAACACAACCTAGAGAATTGTATAACACAACCTAGAGAATTTATAACACAACCTAGAGAATTGTATAACACAACTAGAGAATTGTATAACACAACCTAGAGAATTATAACACAACTAGAGAATTTATAACACAACCTAGAGAATTATATAACACAACCTAGAGAATTGTATAACACAACCTAGAGAATTGTATAACACAACCTAGAGAATTATATAACACAACCTAGAGAATTTATAACACAACCTAGAGAATTGTATAACACACCTAGAGAATTTATAACACAACCTAGAGAATTGTATAACAACAACTAGAGAATTGTATAACACAACCTAGAGAATTTATAACACAACCTAGAGAATTATATAACACAACCTAGAGAATTGTATAACACAACCTAGAGAATTGTATAACACAACCTAGAGAATTTATAACACAACCTAGAAAATTTGTATAACACAACCTAGAGAATTATATAACACAACCTAGAGAATTGTATAACACAACCTAGAGAATTATATAACACAACCTAGAGAATTGTATAACACAACCTAGAGAATTATATAACACAACCTAGAGAATTGTATAACACAACCTAGAGAATTATATAACACAACCTAGAGAATTATATAACACAACCTAGAGAATTGTATACACAACCTAGAAAATTTATAACAAAAACCTAGAGAATTTATAACAAACCTAGAGAATTTATAACAAAACCTAAAAAAAAA
>JACEFZ010026879.1:75000-89605 GCA_014155875.1 Cepaea nemoralis | reverse complement strand
CCCCTGGTTGGGTCCCTTCCTTGATTCTCAGGTGGGTACTCCAACGTCGTTTGGAATGGGTCATAGGAATAACGAGGCCCAAAAATGGATTAGGAGTGTTTGGGTCGTAGGATTGACAAGGCCCAAAAATGGATCAGGTGTGTTTGGGTCGTAGGATTGACAAGGCCCAAAAATGGATCAGGATCAGCCAACGGCCAGTGATGACTTGACCTTGAACGAGTTCAGACTTCTGCTAAAATCTTGAAAGTGGCAAGGTTCAGGCAACGGCCAGGTTAGGCCCCTTGTAAATGATTAATTTCAGCCACGGCTCCAGGAAACCCTTCTTGTCCTGGTAGTTTTGTCCTGATTCTTGAGTACTTCGCGTGATATGCCATTATCTATTATCTTCATAATTTTTCTTACAGCATGCCGCCAGTGGATAGTTTTTGTTGGCCGGCCTAGATCAACCTCAGATTCTCGGTCGGCGGCACCATTTATTACTCCTTTAACAGTGTCAAAGGAAGTAACAAGAGTCGAGTTGGTGTATAAGATTATATTTTATTCTCAAGACGACAGGCCGCGTCTTCTCAGCTGGGCTATCGGATGTTTACTAACCTTAACAACATAATACGTCACGATTGAGCATCTCCCACCCCTTTCAGTCTCAATGCTCAATCGTGCTGTATCTGAGTTTCCCACTAGATCCCAATTATGCCCAACACTGTTACATAAGCGGGGCATTCACGTTTCGCCATCTCACACGATCACCAGAGTCGTGGATCAGCTCATGTTCTTGTCTCGATTATCCAATGTAGACAAAACCATGCAGATAATTACCTCTCTTCCTTGTCCTTATTCTTTCCCTTCATTCTTGCCAGTTGTAACCAAATTCTCCAATTTATGTCTTATGCCCAAAAACTCATCTTGACTGTCCACATCTAATTTCTCTAGCCAATTTACGTTTTAATTTGTTTCTTGTAGGACCTGATCATTAATTTTTATTTCTGTCCATGGCATTCTTTCAATTTTCCCCTGAGACCATATTTCAACTACCATTAGATTTTTTTTTTAAAACTCTGGCCACATACAAATAGATAATATGACCATTAAAAGAACGGAAACATACAAATACCTGGGTACAATCTTCAACTGCTCCAACATCATAAGGGAGGAAATACAAACTAGAATCAATTCTGGAAATAAGATATACTATGCACTACAACATCTACTAAAATGAAATGCGCTATTTCGTAACACCAAAATCACAATATACAAAACACTGATCAGACCAGTTGTGCTGTATGGCTCTGAAACCTGGAGTACAACGAAAGGAGACGAAGCCTTGTTACAAACCTTTGAGAACAAAGTTTTAAGACGCATCTTTGGACCCATTAGGGATACAGAAAGTGGAGAGTGGAAAAGAAGAAGTAATAAAGACATTTATGATCTGTTTAAGTCCGGGCTAATCACTGGTATCATGAAGGCTAATAGACTACAATGGCTGGGGCATATTGAAAGAATGGAAGATAATAGGGAAACAAAACTCGCTTACACTCAGGAAATAAATGACTGTAGACCCCGAGGTAGACCAAGAAGGCGGTGGAGAGATAATATATATATACAGACCTACAAGCACTTGGAATCAACGACTGGCAAGAGAAGGTCCACCAGAGAGATGAATGGAGATGGACTGTATCTGCAGCAAAGAACCTCAATGGCTCGGAACGCTGAAGAAGAAGAAGATTATATGTTTTTCAGCTTGTCTGCTCAATGTCCACGTTTCACACCCATACAAAAGTAAAGATTCTTTGTAGTACTGACTTCTCCTGTGATATGGGATTCCCGTATCCCGCCACCCTACGTCACACATAGTGCATGATGAAAACCGCATCTGGCTTAAACCCCTAGCTGGACTAACTCTGTTGGTATGACGTCACAGCCGGGTATTTCCCGTCCTCCCGACTGTATCGCAGAACGTACTTCCTCCAATAAACGTTAAGGATCTTACACTTTGATCTCCTGTATATTATCTGTGAAACTGATAGCCAGCTGCGCTGGTCACGTCATGAGCACGGTTAGAGGCGGGCTGGACACCTGGGCTGGTCGCTTGTCAAAGTGAGGTAAAGATTAGCCACTTATTCCTCCTTGCTCTCAGGCCTCCAAACTGTGATGAACGTATAACATCACAGACCTTGTGGGTGAGCATGGCCGAATGGATAAGAACGCTCGGCCTTAAACATCCGGTGTGCTGATGCCAAGGTAGCGGGTTCAACCCCTAGGTCGGCCATTTGGATTAACGTGTTAACTTCTCGTCCTTGACTTTGGGACGTAAATTACAATTACCTCAGAAGTCAGAGTGTATTCGCCTGATGGCGAGGGACACTGGTAATTGGGAAAGCTAATCCACACACAAAAAGCAGTTTGTGTATGTAGAATTAGTTAATTCTACCCCTGTTTGCTACAGCTGTTGTAAATAGAAATAATAATCCCTGCTTGCTACAGTTGTTGTATGTAGAAATAATTGATTCTATCCCAATTTGCTACAGCTGTTGTAAGTAGAAATAATTGTTTATATCCCTGCTTGCTACAGTTGTTGTATGAAGAATTAGTTGTTTCTATCCCTGTCTGCTACAGTTTGTGTATGCATAATTAGTTGTTTCTATCCTTGCTTGCTACAATTTGTGTATGTAGAACTAGTTGTTTCTATCCCTGTCTACTTCAGTTGTTGTATGTAGAACTAGTTGTTTCTATCCCTGTCTGCTTCAGTTGTTGTATGTAGAACTAGTTGTTTCTATCCATGCTTGCTACAGTTTGTGTATGTAGAACTAGTTGTTTCTATCCCTGTCTACTTCAGTTGTTGTATGTAGAACTAGTTGTTTCTATCCCTGTCTGCTTCAGTTGTTGTATGTAGAACTAGTTGTTTCTATCCCTGCTTGCTACAGTTTGTGTATGTAGAACTAGTTGTTTCTATCCCTGTCTGCTACAGTTGTTGTATGTAGAACTAGTTGTTTCTATCCATGCTTGCTACAGTTTGTGTATGTAGAACTAGTTGTTTCTATCCCTGTCTGCTACAGTTGTTGTATGTAGAACTAGTTGTTTCTATCCCTGTCTGCTACAGTTGTTGTATGTAGAACTAGTTGTTTCTATCCCTGTCTGCTACAGTTGTTGTATGTAGAACTAGTTGTTTCTATCCATGCTTGCTACAGTTTGTGTATGTAGAACTAGTTGTTTCTATCCCTGTCTGCTTCAGTTGTTGTATGTAGAACTAGTTGTTTCTATCCATGCTTGCTACAGTTTGTGTATGTAGAACTAGTTGTTTCTATCCCTGTCTGCTACAGTTGTTGTATGTAGAACTAGTTGTTTCTATCCCTGTCTGCTACAGTTGTTGTATGTAGAACTAGTTGTTTCTATCCATGCTTGCTACAGTTTGTGTATGTAGAACTAGTTGTTTCTATCCTTGTCTGCTACAGTTGTTGTATGTAGAATTAGTTGTTTCTATCCCTGCTTGCTACAGTTGTTGTATGTAGAACTAGTTGTTTCTATCCCTGCTTGCTACAGTTTGTATATGTAGAACTAGTTGTTTCTATCCCTGTCTGCTTCAGTTGTTGTATGTAGAACTAGTTGTTTCTATCCCTGTCTTCTTCAGTTGTTCTATGTAGAATTAGTTGTTTCTCTCCCCGCTTACTTCAGGGTTTTCGTCTTCTATTAGTCTGAATGTGTTCTCTGCAATTATCTCTGCTTCTTCTACCTTCTTTGGTCCCAAGGACCGGTCCTCACCAGGACCAACTCAACGCAATAATAAAAATGCCAGTCAGCGTGAAGCCACACAAGACCCAAGCGAACCCAAAGAGTAGAGAGGAAAAAATATCACCACTCCTGCCTGGGACTAACTCCAAAGAGAACACAGAAAGGAAAGAATATCAAAACTCACGACAACATAAAACGGACCACAATTTTAATCTACGCTGTAGAAGCAGGTTGAACGAGACCGAATGCTTATTTTTCTCTCTCTCTCGTTAATATTGGATTCAATTGGATTCTTTTTGCCGTGAGCGCACGAGAATTAGAAGTGGTTCGAGTCGCGCCAGTGACTTATGAGAGTATGGAGCCGGTCGCTCAGAAAGTCGTGGCGTGCTGATGAGCGTAATCTAGCCTAGGAATCAACATACAGCTGAAAGATGCTGGTGTTGACCGCAATATCCTGAAACAGGATGGAAACGCGGGGGGAAAAAAATGGATTCTTTGGGAACCATGTTTGTGATAGTAAGATGAGAATGTCTCTGGCTGGAGTCGCTAGCTCATCGGGAGTCCGGGTTTTACAGTCATCAACATCTTGAATCTGTTTCTTTGTTTCAACCCTGTATTCAGGCGCTATATAGTTTACTACAACATTACATACAACCACAATAAAGAGACAAACAACATTCTTTTGTCATGTGATAAGAAGAGAGGCATAGTAGAACATCATGACACCTGGAAAGATCAATGGCGAAAGAGGCAGAGGCAGACCAAGAGAAATGATGTTGGATGGACTCAGACAGTGGCGTGGGAAAAATATCAGCAGAGCTGATCCAGAACACGAGGACCGAGATCTGTGGAGAGACATGAACGACGTCAGCAGACAGGGCACATGATGATGATGATATAGCTTTTATCTAACAGTATCGATCGCGCCCCTGTTATCACTATTTTCGGTTTCATCTTGAAATCTGCAGTAGTGCATGACCTAGGTCAGGTCAATGAAGACGACAACGCTCACATCAAGCTAGAGGCTCGATCAGCCGCTGAGCGTGGTTAAGCACATACGAGGGCTAACGTCAGTCTACAACCACCAGACTTGTCCCAGAAATAAGGCCCGACTCGCAACATCAATGACCATGTGCGCTTTCTTTGTTCCACAGGTGGTGCACACAACGTTTGCGGATGTTGTTGAAGCAGGATACATGCTTGTCACGTTCGTCTTAAGAGAGAGAGAGAGAGAGAGAGAGAGAGAGAGAGAGAGAGAGAGAGAGAGAGAGAGAGAGAGAGAGAGAGAGAGAGCGAGCGAGTGAGAGAGAGAGAGAGAGAGAGAGAGAGAGAGAGAGAGAGAGAGAGAGAGAGAGAGAGAAAACATATTCTTGTTTCACCCTTGCTTTATCTACTCATAATTGCTTTCTTTATTTCCCAATATATCTAATAAATGCTGTTATTTGTTTCCGACATGCATTGGCACCTTTCCGCCTTGGCAGACGATAGTTTGATACATTGTGCTTCAAAAAGGCATAAAAACTACAACCCGTTTCCGACATAGGAATGTAAAAATGGTGCTATCAATAACGCGCTCCTGAGCATCTAGTGGATCAACAGAGCTCTCCCGTCAATCCAGTGGATCAGTAGAGCTATTCCAACCATCCATGGATCAATAGAACTCTCCCGACCATTCAGTTGATCAATAGAACTCTCCCGAATATCCAGTGGATCAATAGAACTCTCCCGAATATCCAGTGGATCAATAGAACTCTCCCGAATATCCAGTTGATCAATAGAACTCTCCCGAATATCCAGTGGATCAATAGAACTCTCCCGAATATCCAGTGGATCAATAGAACTCTCCCGAATATCCAGTGGATCAATAGAATTCTCCCGAATATCCAGTGGATCAATAGAACTCTCCCGAATATCCAGTGGATCAATAGAATTCTCCCGAATATCCAGTGGATCAATATAACTCTCCCGAATATCCAGTGGATAAATAGAACTCTCCAGAATATCCACTGGATCGATAGAACTCTCCCGACCATCCAGTGAATCAATAGAACTCTCCCGACCATCCAGTGGATCAATAGAACTCTCCCGAATATCCAGTGGATCAATAGAATTCTCCCGAATATCCAGTGGATCAATAGAACTCTCCCGAATATCCAGTGGATCAATAGAATTCTCCCGAATATCCAGTGGATCAATAGAACTCTCCCGAATATCCAGTGGATCAATAGAACTCTCCCGAATATCCAGTGGATCGATAGAACTCTCCCGACCATCCAGTTGATCAATAGAACTCTCCCGAATATCCAGTGGATCAATAGAACTCTCCCGAATATCCAGTGGATCAGTAGAACTCTCCCGACCATCCAGTTGATCAATAGAACTCTCCCGAATATCCAGTGGATCAATAGAACTCTCCCGAATATCCAGTGGATCAATAGAACTCTCCCGACCATCCAGTTGATCAATAGAACTCTCCCGAATATCCAGTGGATCAATAGAACTCTCCCGAATATCCAGTGGATCAATAGAATTCTCCAGACCACCCAGTTGATCAAGAGATAACTTAAAGAGTCATAGCCTCTTTCATAACGGATACATGAAACGCCGTCTGCGGATTTGGGGGGAATGAAATGGTCAGAAAAATATCCTCATTGCTGAAGTCTAGTTTCTAGATATTCCTCGTGTCTCACGATGAGCGTATTTTACTACAAGAAATGACTAAACGCTCACTTTCTTTATCACACTAACTTTACATTTATTTACATGTTATCTCAGTATTATAACCCGGTGTTGGTGTTATTACATTTCCAGTAATGTTTGAATGTAGACATAAAGGTTGTAACGCTACAAACAAAATACTGAGTGAGAGAGTGAGGAGGAGAGAGAGAGAGTGAGTCTGTTTGGTTGTGTGTCTGTGTGTTAGAAAGTGTGTGTGTATATGTGTTTGTGCCTGGTTGTAAGTCTGTGTGTTAAAAATTAAGACAGGGAGACAGGGGGGGGGGGAGAGATAGAGAGAGAGAAGAGAGAGAGATAGAGAGAGATTGAGAGAGAGATTGAGAGAGAGATTGAGAGAGATTGAGAGAGAGATTGAGAGAGAGAGAAGAGAGAGATTGAGAGAGAGAGAAGAGAGAGAGAGATTGAGAGAGAGAGAAGAGAGAGAGATTGAGAGAGAGAGAGAGAGATAGAGAGAGAAGAGAGAGAGATTGAGAGATAGAAAGATAGAGAGATAGAGAGAGATAGAGAGAGAGAGAGAGAGAGAGAGATTGAGAGAGATAGAGAGAGATAGAGAGAGATAGAGATAGAGAGAGATAGAGAGATAGAGAGAGATAGAGATAGAGAGAGATAGAGAGAGATAGAGAGATAGAGAGAGATAGAGAGAGATAGAGAGATAGAGAGAGATAGAGAGATAGAGAGAGATTGAGAGAGATAGAGAGAGATAGAGAGAGAGAGAGAAGAGAGAGAGATAGAGAGAGATAGAGAGAGATAGAGAGAGATAGAGAGAGAGAGAGAAGGGCGAGATGGAGAGACAGAGATCACTGTTAAACATACAGTTACTTTATGCCGTCTATCCAGAACATGACACACACAGCAAATGGAAATACGAAGGAAAGTCACTTGCTTGCTTGTGTTCGCTGGCTGTGAACTCCAGCGTGAAGTCCTGCATGTCGAGTGAAGACATCCTGTTGTCCAACATCAGTGTGATGTCAGACCGGACTGAGGTTTGCGTGAGTATCCGTTGTCCCATGTCTGGCTTATTGGTGTGCAGACTGGTGGTTCCTCGCCATGCAGGCAGACACTCTCCGACTTCGGAAGAATCAGCGATCCTACTACGTCAGCCAGGTCCTGTTGCGCAGGACGCACGGCTAGGACGTGTTAGTAGGTCTTGGCCAGTATAGAACCTGGCCCTGGTGCCTTGGAAACACCTCTGCGTCCCGGGAAGTCACTAAGTAACAGGAATTTTACAAATAACGTTTTTATAATAATGTGACTAGAAATGTGTGCTATTTCTCAGCATAGTCTCCCTGCCTGGCAACACACTTGGTTCGCTTGTCCACTAGCATGTTGATGATTTCTAGGTAACAGGTTTTGGTTATGGCCTTAAACTATTTTTGCACCACTTTCATTACCTCCTTGTCATCTGATAACCTCTGACCCCGCAAATGTTTTAACAGGAATCCAGACAATTGAAAGTCCGCATGGCGTCAAGTCTGGGCTGTATACTGGATTTTTCATGACCTCAAATTCCAAATCACGTAGTGTACCACTGCTTGCACAGTCGTATGAGGACGAGCGTTGTCGTGCAGTAACACACACACACACACACACCCACACACCCACACACACACAGGTAGGCAGAGAGACACAGAGAGAGGTAGATAGACAGACAGAGCGACTGACAGATAACATGACACCCCTCCCCCTTTTCCAACACACACAGTACTCCAATTGTTACATCACACCAAAGACTAGCAACCCTGGAACCTGCATACTACACACAGGAAGCCACGTGTCAAAAGCACACAACGGCGAAGACACATTCGCCAGGTATTTTACATCTACTCACCTGCTGAGGTTAATATAAGCAGCAAATTCAGCATGACTTCTTGGTTCCGAGCGGAACTCGGCTCACCTGGCGTCTCCTGTGACTTGTATGCACCAGAAGCCGATAAAGTTCAGAATTTGAAGCACTGGTAATTATCCCATTCATACAATACTTCGAATACTGCACATCCAGACCCCAATCTTAGGGCCAAAATGGACACTGTAAGCTGAAAACACGCGTCCTCATGTTTATGAATGAAAGCGATTGTTGTATTTTGTTGAGAGTTCTATTTTAAGGTGAAAATAAGTTCTTCCTGGCATGTCTTTGTTTGATTTCACACGAGGCAGCAGCTGTTATTATGAATCGAACCACACAAGAAAAATAACATATTAATTTTAGTACTGGTTACATTGTAAGAGGAAATAAAACAGACAAACAATACTGTATGTAATTTTAAAAAATCGTATCCTTGCTTCTATATTCCAATAAGGGAGCCTCCGTGGCTGAGTTGTTACGCCTTCTGCCACTCGCTGCGAAGTTTGTGGGTTCGATTCCGGGCTACTATGTTCGGTTCACGCGTGCATTTTTCTCGGAGACTCCTGGGGGTCGTCGCTGGAACTATGGAGTTCGTGCTTTGTGCGACGCTTTCTGCAGGCCGTCCCGCAGAACGAGACCGAGCTATATGGGACAAAACCGGGTGCAATGAAGTCGAACTTCTTGCCTTTTTAAACTTCCTCTTTTTTCAACTGCCCCTTGTTTAACCCTCCCCTTTAAACCCACCTTTTTAAACTCCCCCCTTTTACAACTCCCCATTTCTTATGCCATTACTTTCTGAAAGATCGACGCCTCATACCATTAAAAACAACACAGAACGGCTTACTTCCAAATCTCCCCCGGTTAATTTCGAACGCTCAATTCGGCATGTCGAGAAATTATGAAATTGCGAGTTTCGTAATCGCGTAAGCCACAACGCCTCGCAGTATAAAGATATCACTAACATAAATTTAAAACTTACCGGTTTCCTGTTCTCTTCTATAAATGCTAATCAATACCTTTACATTTATGACAACATGGATACCCACTGAGCACAAAGCTGCTAGAATCACGTCCACGCTATGCTTTCAGTATTCAGTTGTTTGGGTACATTCATGCGGTCAAGGAAACCTCCCTTTTATTTACACAGTTTCTTGTAAAGCGATCGATTGTGCAGCAGTAACTAATATCACGAGATATACGGATATGGCTGGTGCTAGTGTTTTCTTTGTGTTCACCGGGAGTGCATTGTGCTGATAATTTCCCACACCACTCCTGTCTGCCAAAAACTTTGAAATATTTCTCGCCATTCGTCACAGGATTGTTTCAAACACCGTTTCATGTTTGTGTCTTTTCTGTTGTAACCATCATCATCATCATCATCATCATCATCATCATCATCATCATCATCATCATCATCATCATCATCATCATCATCGTATTCCACTTTGCTGTAAAGCGACATGGAGAGAAATAGGTGACGTTCCAGCGCCCGATGGGTAGCACTGCATGGTGTCATTTTGTGTGACTGTACCAAGTCTTTGATGTCATCAATCTGTTTTACGTTGGTCAGCATGGCCGAACGGATAAGAACGTGTGTTATTAAACATCCGGTGTGCTGATGCCGAGGTAAGGGCTTCAACCCCTACACCAGAAAGTTGGACTAAAATGCTGACCTCTCGTCCTTGACTTTGGGACGTAAATTACAAGTACCTCTGAAGTCGGAGTGGGTTCGCCTGTTGGCGAGGGACACTGTTAATAGGGAAAGCTAATCCACGGGCAAAATTCAGTCCAGCATTACTAGAAGTAGTGTGTATGGACTACGCTTGAGTCCAAAGGGAGCGAGAGCAAACAAAAAAATGTTTCCTTATCGGGCGCTCAATAGCTTTCTCATCACATCTTGTTTGTATCGTTTCTATCAGCATCAAGTGCCTTGTCGACTGGCATGGGCGAACATGCTGCTCCACATCTTGCGATCTCCAACGGCATATATCAGTTCATGTGCTGACTCCCTTCCATGCCATGACACAAGGCTGTCAAGAATTTTTTCTCGCTGTCTTCCTCTATCTCTCTTTCCACAAATATTTCTGGTTATCACTAGATGTACCAGTATTTGTCTTCTCATGATGTGGTTGTGATAAGTTGTCTTTGCGACTAAGCTTGCCTTAACATGTCCAGATTACCCAGTTTGGCTGTCCAAGAAAGTTTCAGCATCCTTCTATAAATCTACATCTTCAAAGCCTCCAATAATTTGTTTCTCTTGTTTATTAATTGTCAGGCTCCGTGGCGAAGAGGTTAAGAATGCAATTCATAATGCTGCATAATTTGGAAGCAAATCGCATTGCGTTGGTTTCTCATACAAAGGAGTGTATACCGGTCGTTCAGAAAGTAATGGCAAACTACTGAACATAAACTTGCCAAGAAATCACGAACAGCCAAAACAAAAATGCTGGGGTTGACTGCGACTTCCTGTAAAGGATATATAACTAACTTTTTTGTTAATTGTCCAGGATTCGCTAATTGAATGACTAGCTTGCTCTTAACCACTACGCCCGAGGTCAGTGTGGCTGATTGGTTAAGACGACTCACTTTTAAACTTCCGGTGTGCTGATGTCAAGGTAGCGGGTTCAACCCCTACACCGGTCAGTTGGACTACAATGTTGACTTCTCATCCTTGATTTGGGGGACGAAAATTACAAGTATCTCAGAAGTCGGAATGGGTCTGCCTTATGGCGAAGGATACTGGTAATAGCGAAAGCTAATCCACACGTAAAATCCAGCCCAGTGCACCAGAAAATGCAGCAAGTATATGAACTACCCGTGAGTTCAATGACAGCAAACGGAAAAAAAGAAAAAAACAGAAAACAGAAAAAAGAAAAAAAAACAACCAAACTACTATGCCACCGGGGCTCACAAGAAAATATTACTGGAATCCAGTAAATAATCCGAAGAAATCATTCATAAATTCACAAAATGTCGTTCAGTACGGGTTTAGGAGTCAATGCATCGACGAGGCAATCAAATAAACTTGGCTGCAATTCTTTTCGAGGTTTCAATAATTTTTTTCGTAATTACATACATAGGGTGTATTTTTAATGACTGTGCAGTGTTTGAAAATATTGCGGGTCCAAGTTTTGTATTCACCTTGTGTAAATTTCATGCAACATAATAGGTAAATACAAAACTTAGACCGGCAATATTTTCAAACACCGGACAGTCATTAGAAATACACCCTGTATTGAGTTGAGTCAATAACCGACAACCTGCACTAGGGTCATCCCCATACGTTTTCTGTTCTCATCTGCAACAGCCAGCGAAGAGTCCCAATATTAATGGTACCAGTAGCAGCATGATTATGTGTCCGTCTGGTCTTTCCTTAGAGTAATCAAATAATAAGTATAATAATAAGTACTTATAATTAAAAGATTGTCTCGCACCATATACTTAATACGCCATAAGGCGCATGAAAGGGTCATGTACGATTCTTTCACATATACAGAAGGTTGGTTATGTCTCATAAAATGAGTACCCAAACAAAAATCTGCAACATAAGCCAATGTCATAGGGACTGTGCCACTCCTCGAGAACTGCTTGGTGACACAAATATGACGTCGGTACATCTCCGAAAAGTGAAGCAGGGCTAGAGTTGTGGCTAGGATGGAGGCTAGGGTAGTGGCTAAAGTGGAGGCTAGAGTGGTGGCTGGAGTGGTGGGTAGAGTGGTGGGTAGAGTTGTGGCTAGAGTGGTGGCTAGAGGTGTGGTTAGAGTGGTGGCTAGAGTGGTGGCTAGAGGTGTGGTTAGAGTGGTGGCTAGAGTGGTGGCTAGAGGTGTGGTTAGAGTGGTGGCTAGAGTGGTGGCTAGAGTGGTGGCTAGAGGTGTGGTTAGAGTGGTGGCTAGAGTGGTGGCTAGAGTGGTGGCTAGAGGTGTGGTTAGAGTGGTGGCTAGAGTGGTGGCTAGAGTGGTGGCTAGAGGTGTGTTTAGAGTGGTGGCTAGAGTGGTGGCTAGAGGTGTGGTTAGAGTGGTGGCTAGAGTGGTGGCTAGAGTGGTGGCTAGAGGTGTGGTTAGAGTGGTGGCTAGAGTGGTGGCTAGAGTGGTGGCTAGAGGTGTGGTTAGAGTGGTGGCTAGAGTGGTGGCTAGAGGTGTGGTTAGAGTGGTGGCTAGAATGGTGGCTAGAGTGGTGGCTAGAGGTGTGGTTAGAGTGGTGGCTAGAGTGGTGGCTAGAGTGGTGGCTAGAGGTGTGGTTAGAGTGGTGGCTAGAGTGGTGGCTAGAGTGGTGGCTAGAGTGGTGGCTAGAGGTGTGGTTAGAGTGGTGGCTAGAGTGGTGGTTAGAGTGGTGGCTAGAGTGGTGGCTAGAGGTGTGGTTAGAGTGGTGGCTAGAGTGGTGGCTAGAGGTGTGGTTAGAGTGGTGGCTAGAGTGGTGGCTAGAGTGGTGGCTAGAGGTGTTGTTAGAGTGGTGGCTAGAGTGGTGGCTAGAGTGGTGGCTAGAGGTGTGGTTAGAGTGGTAGCTAGAGTGGTGGCTAGAGTGGTGGCTAGAGGTGTGGTTAGAGTGGTGGCTAGAGTGGTGGCTAAAGATGTGGTTAGAGTGGTGGCTAGAGTGGTGGCTAGAGTGGTGGCTAGAGGTGTGGTTAGAGTGATGGCTAGAGTGGTGGCTAGAGGTGTGGTTAGAGTGGTGGCTAGAGTGGTGGCTAGAGGTGTAGTGAGAGTGGTGGCTAGAGTGGTGGCTAGAGTGGTGGCTAGAGGTGTGGTTAGAGTGGTGGCTAGAGTGGTGGCTAGAGTGGTGGCTAGAGGTGTGGTTAGAGTGGTGGCTAGAGTGGTGGCTAGAGTGGTGGCTAGAGGTGTGGTTAGAGTGGTGGCTAGAGTGGTGGCTAGAGTGGTGGCTAGAGGTGTGGTTAGAGTGGTGGCTAGAGTGGTGGCTAGAGGTGTGGTTAGAGTGTTGGCTAGAGTGGTGGCTAGAGTGGTGGCTAGAGGTGTGGTTAGAGTGGTGGCTAGAGTGGTGGCTAGAGTGGTGGCTAGAGGTGTGGTTAGAGTGGTGGCTAGAGTGGTGGCTAGAGGTGTGGTTAGAGTGGAGGCTAGAGTGGTGGCTAGAGTGGTGGCTAGAGGTGTGGTTAGAGTGGTGGCTAGGGTGGAGGATAGAGTGGTGGCTAGAGTTGTGGTTAGAGTTGTGGCTAGAGTGGAGGCTAGAGTTGTGGCTAGAGTGGTGGCTAGAGTTGTGGTTAGAGTGATAGCTAGAGTGGTGGCTAGAGATGTGGTAAGAACGGTGGTTAGAGTTGTGGCTAGAGTGGTGGCTAGAGTGGAGACTAGAGTATAGGCTAGAGTGGAGGCTAGAGTGGAGGCTAGTGTGGTGGCTAGAGTTGTGGTTAGAGATGTGGTTAGAGGTGTTTCTAGGGTGGAGGCTAGAGTAGTGGCTAGAGGTGTGGCTAGAGTTGTGGCTAGAGTTGTGGCTAGGGTGGAGACTAGAGTATAGGCTAGAGTGGAGGCTAGAGTGGAGGCTAGAGTTGTAGCTAGAGTTGTGGTTAGAGGTGTTTCTAGAGTGGAGGCTAGAGTGGTGGCTAGAGTTGTGGCTAGAGTTGTGGCTAGAGTTGTGGCTAGAGTGGAGACTAGAGTATAGGCTAGAGTATAGGCTAGAGTGGAGGCTAGAGTGGAGGCTAGAGTTGTGGCTAGAGTGGAGACTAGAGTATAGGCTAGAGTGGAGGCTAGAGTGGTGGCTAGAGTTGTGGCTAGAGTAGAGCTAGAGTTGTGGCTAGAGTTGTGGTTAGAGTTGTGGCTAGAGTGTAGGCTAGAGTGGAGGCTAGTGTGGTGGCTAAGAGTGGTAGCTAGACATTTGCCCACCGGCCCGGCGAATATTGGTTCAAATCGGCAGTGGGACGGATTATAAAATTTGGCGTGGACTCCCAGGTCGACTCATTCTAAAACAGGTCCCTGGAAATGTAAAGGGAAGCAATGGCGGCTGGTGACATACTGTCTATATCAGCCACCGATTGCCGATTGGTCTGTACAAATATGAGTTTAGCACCATGTACCTAATGCGCATGTGTAAAATTATCCTCTATTTTTACAGCTCCGATATGCCAGGGTGGCATAGAACAGATGCTATATACATGTCCAGAATTTCTACGCTTTTCAAACCACAAATTCCCCCGCTACTATCTGAAACACAGAATTTCCAAGGACGAATATACCACAAGAGCACAGATACAAACGCTAGGAATCCGACGGCTAGGGAAATCTCTAAGGCACACGTTATCACAAGCAGGTAACTTCATTAGCTCAGTACATACCAGCATCTGCGGTGAGCGAAAATCCA
>JACEFZ010026879.1:65000-70000 GCA_014155875.1 Cepaea nemoralis | reverse complement strand
TGTCTGTATATCTCTCTGTATTTCATTGTCTCTCCCCGTGTCTCTTTTTCTCTATGTCTCTCTCTCTCTCTCTCTCTCTCCCTCTCTCTCTCTCTCTCTCTCTCTCTCTATCTCTCTGTTTCATTCTCTGTTCCCTACCCACACTACTCACACTGTCACACTGACAAGGCTAGCTTTCCCCGCCCCCACAACTGAACCAGGATTGTTGAAACAAAATTATCCGTCTCCCATATCTCCCCCAGCCTACAACTGAACCAGGATTGTTGGAACAAAATTATCCGTCTCCCATATCTCCCCCAGCCTACAACTGAACCAGGATTGTTGGAACAAAATTATCCGTCTCCCATATCTCCCCCAGCCTACAACTGAACCAGGATTGTTGGACACAAATTATCCGTCTCCCATATCTCCCCCAGCCTACAACTGAACCTGGATTGTTGGAACAAAATTATCCGTCTCCCATATCTCCCCCAGCCTACAACTGAACCAGGATTGTTGAAACAAAATTATCCGTCTCCCATATCTCCTCCAGCCTACAACTGAACCAGGATTGTTGAAACAAAATTATCCGTCTCCCATATCTCCCCCAGCCTACAACTGAACCAGGATTGTTGGAACAAAATTATCCGTCTCCCATATCTCCCCCAGCCTACAACTGAACCAGGATTGTTGGAACAAAATTATCCGTCTCCCATATCTCCCACAGCCTACAACTGAACCAGGATTGTTGGAACAAAATTATCCGTCTCCCATATCTCCCCCAGCCTACAACTCAACCAGGATTGTTGAAACAAAATTATCCGTTTCCCATATCTCCCCCAGCCTACAACTGAACCAGGATTGTTGGAACAAAATTATCCGTCTCCCATATCTCCCCCAGCCTACAACTTAACCAGGATTGTTGGAACAAAATTATCCGTCTCCCATATCTCCCCCAGCCTACAACTGAACCAGGATTGTTGGAACAAAATTATCCGTCTCCCATGTCTCCCCAAGCCTACAACTGACACCAGGATTGTTGGAACAACTGCGCACTCCGTCTTGTTCACTGCTGCACATCACAATTTCAAAACACACTTCTCACTAAGGGTTTGCACTAGAGAGAATTGGGATGCTAGGAATGTGGCGTCAAGAGTATTAATAGCTGTGACACCCAATGATGGACAGATCATGTGATCTAGGCCCGTTCTGTCTATTGGTTACCTAGAATAATCGCGTCGCCCGCGAAATATTTTGGGGCCAGCGACGCTAAAATTCGGCACTTGCAGAGCGACCAGCAAAGCCTCCAGATGTGGTTTAGGTCTCTGTATGTCCCTCATCCTGATTGAGAAGGAAAGCTTCAGACGAAATTATGCCTGAGTTTGTTTATTTCTGAGTCAGGTAAAGCTTTAAGTATGAGAGTGTGTGTGTAAGTTCCGGAACGAATATATATATTTATTCTTCTATTAGAAGATAGAAACCAACTTTCAACCAGTCCCAAGATGGCTCCTCTCTGCCAGCGCTGATGTAGATATCTGACGCCCTCTATCTTTCGTTCCCAGAGGAGTTGCTGTACAATCACTATGTCTGAAGCTGTGAAAAGAGGCTCAATTATGCCCAGACTGTTTCCTATTCTTGAGTCTAAATCCCACTGGCTTGCTGACTGCGTTCAGAGCAGGTTTAGTACAAGATAAACTATGATCTGGTGCTGGGTGTCGCCTTAGTTGCAATCCACAGCGAACCGCCAACACACGCGAATGTGAGAAGGAGGAATGAAAGACTCTACCTCTTATCTTATATGTCCGTGGCGTGAAGACAGATTGTGAGTGTAACTGTTTAGCATCCATGACTGGTCCAGCATTTATACTGCTGTGATTTATTCAACCAAGCATTTGGCACTCTGATGAACCACAGTCCAGCTAACAGTCCAACACCGGCACTCGAGTGAACGAATAAAAGAAGAATGGTGTTAGATTGAGAGAATGAGTACAATGTGGTGTCTCATCTTTCTTTCACTCTGTATATATATGTGTTATTGAATGAGAGGCAGTGTAAATCCTCATAAGGAACATTTCACATAGACCTCCACATTCATACCAATTATATGTTACTTATATTAACTTTAGAGTGAAATATTTAATGTATGTTTCTTTACATTATTACTTTGATGCAACATGTGGAATGTAGTTATTAAACCATCACCCTGGTTGACCGAGTAAGTAAAGGACATAATATGCTTTCATGCATAAGCACTTCTAAACTGTCAGGGGGAAATATCACCCCAGTGTCAGAAGAAGTAAGTAAAGGAAATGACAGAAGAGGTGAGAGGGTATAAACAGGAAAGTATCCAGGCAGACTAAAACAATGGTGGCAGCACTGATTGGTAACATGAGTTAATATGTATGAGATGAACAATCATCCTATCCTGTTCCATTACTATGTAGGGATCAGATATGCTGGGTACATCTCATCATTTACTCTCCATCATTCTTTTCTAGCCTTGTCTGTCACTGTGTCTGTGTCCTCTGTGAGAACATCAGCCAACAGGCCACTATGTACAAGTGCAGAAAAAGAAAGCTTGCCCAATATAATTGCTGATGTCTAATGCCAGTACAAGGAGACACACTGTAGCTCTTAACTTGTAGGTACTTCCTGAATCTGCTACCTTCTGTACCTCATGTCTGTAAACCCTTTTCATTCTTGTCCACTGGAGAATTATCATCCTTTGGCTAGATATAAATGTGTTCACCATGTTTATCCACCTCAGGTGAGGATGGCGGTGTTCGCAGATTGTCATGATCCAGAGTTGCAGATCATTGTCCAATAATGTACTCATGATCCAGAGTTGCAGATCATTGTCCAATAATGTACCATGGGACTGCCAATCATGAGCTGCTCAGTAAGATCTGTTGTCAGGAGTTGATCTGATCAAAAGTCTTCTTTGAGCTTTGCTTCCTGGAGAAGTGACAACATAAGTGATTTGGGGAGACTTTCTAAGATCATTAGGATCAATTTTATCATTCACAAAAGACTTAAAAATTGGTAATATCATGGCTGAAGTCTGATAGACAATTTTATAAGGAAAGACTGTGTCATATAGTTATGCATTCCAGAAATTTCTCCTGGATATGTGTAGGCTGTTTAATTCCAAGTTTCACTTAATAACTCAACTGAAAGTTCACAAACAGAACATTTTGTGTAATGCAGAGACTTTGTTAGGAAATCAGAAGGGGTACAGTGATGAAATGCCAGAACTGCCATGAGAGTTTTCAGGAGTTCTAATCTCCATTGTGTCTTAGAAAATTATTCTGGAACCAAAGTGGTTTAGTTCATATGTCATAATGCATCACTGGTTTACTTCCACAGGTTTGTTTTTGTGGATTAATAAACCAAAATTAACTGTTTCTGCATTTTTCTGTCAGTCCATTGTGGTGTGACAAAACTTTTCATTATTATCTATGTGTTTAGTTAATGTAACTACTTCACATAAAGGTAGTATCTGGAACTACAGGTCACTGGGTAAACACTAATAGACAGCTAAATTCTGTTCTATTGTAATCTCCCAGGTTCCAGTTTACTCAGAAAAGGGAACTTTAAATTTTATTAATTCCTGTGACCATTTCACCTAAAAGGGAAAATGTTCATAGGTGGGGGACCCTTGAGCTAATTAAGTTTCTCTTTTCGGGAAGGAAGATTTTGGAGGGAAGAAATTAATTTTCCTGGGAAAACCCCTAGATTTCCAGAGCTATTATGGGTCACTTTGGCTTCCAAGAACCCATCCCCTCCAAATGAAATCAGTCCCATCCTCATAGCTGTACTTCATTGTGGGGTAAGTCAGAGTGGGTACTGCTTCCAACTCCCAACATGTCACACCCAGCCTACAACTGAACCAGGATTGTTGAAACAAAATTATCCGTCTCCCATATCTCCCCCAGCCTACAACTGAACCAGGATTGTTGGAACAAAATTATCCGGCTCCCATATCTCCCCCAGCCTACAACTGAACCAGGATTGTTGGAACAAAATTATCCGTCTCCCATATCTCCCCCAGCCTACAACTGAACCAGGATTGTTGGAACAAAATTATCCGTCTCCCATGTCTCCCCCAGCCTACAACTGACACCAGGATTGTTGGAACAAAATTATCCGTCTCCCATATCTCCCCCAGCCTACAACTGAACCAGGATTGTTGGAACAAAATTATCCGTCTCCCATATCTCCCCCAGCCTACAACTGAACCAGGATTGTTGGAACAAAATTATCCGTCTCCCATGTCTCCCCCAGCCTACAACTGACACCAGGATTGTTGGAACAAAATTATCCGTCTCCCATATCTCCCCCAGCCTACAACTGAATCAGGATTGTTGGAACAAAATTATCCGTCTCCCATATTTCCCCCAGCCTACAACTGAATCAGGATTGTTGGAACAAAATTATCCGTCTCCCATGTCTCCCCAAGCCTACAACTGACACCAGGATTGTTGGAACAAAATTATCTGTCTCCCATATCTCCCCCAGCCTACAACTGACACCAGGAAACGTTGCGGGAAATAAACGTGACCGGCTTGATGCTGGCCTCATCATCCTCCGAGTGCCGATTGTTCTATTAAACATATGAGTCTACCACCATATACCCCGTGGGCCTTGAGGAGTTTAAAGGGCCCTGTTCTTGTGCTGACCACACGCCGGCCCTCAGGGCGAGCATTATAGTCGGGGACCTAACACACGGAGAAGGGAATTACAGAGATGAATGTTTGAGTCGGTCCACCATGATCGGCCATAAAATGAACGAACGAACGAACGAACGAACTTTATTTTCAAAGGGTCACAAATTGGGCACGCAAGCCCGTCTTATATTTGACCCATCCAATCACTCATCTTTGGTATAAGACATCTTGGCGTGAGTTGGTTGAGGGTATGTGTCTCCATGAGGCACGAGAAGAAGACCTCATGTCCAGTACATCTTGAGGAGTTTACAGGGTCCTTTACTTACCAAGTGTTAAGACTTTCACATTTTTATG
>JACEFZ010026879.1:50000-60000 GCA_014155875.1 Cepaea nemoralis | reverse complement strand
GTCCGGAGATACAGAATAATACTTCACAAATGAAAAAAAATAGTTTTATGTGGCATCTCGGCTACCGGAACCGGAAATAATAACATTTTGACCATAGAGGCTACAGCATTGTTAGTGTTGCCGAATAGAGCAACAGTTAGATTTAAATTATACAAATAATTGGTGTTTCATATTTGGTATAAATAGGAACATTAAATAAATATTATTAAGCAATGGATGTTAATAAAGAATGTAAACACACGGTAGAGAGTAGATACATTGTAAGTTGTAACAACAATACATAAAAAATAACATAAAATATTTAAAACGCCGGACATTTTAAAGGTTTATAGCTTTGCCTGTCGGACGGAGGACATTAGGCTAAAAAGGAGGACCTCTCTTTGCCGGACGTCTGGCAACCCTATCCAAGGGTAACTGAGGCAAACGTGACAAATATTACTTGGCAACGCGCGAACAACACTCAGACAGTAATATGACCTGGATCTATGGACACAACAAGAGAATCTGGTTGGGTACTCTGCCAAGTTTCTGACACGATATCGGCCCGGGACTGAGGTCGCTGATCGATAATATTGAATATCATCTGGATTGTGTCACACGGAGTTACTGCTGGTCTCTGTTCGTGAACTCATAGAGATGGTGTTTTGTAAGCTTCAGTACGTGTGTGGAACTCAAAGGCGATTCACTTTCCTGTATACCATCCACCCAACCATCTAACCAACCATATAACCAAGCAACCATCCATCCAACCAATAAACCTCTAACCAATTAACGGCCCACCCAAAAATTTAACCAATCAACCATCCACCCAACCATCTAACCAGTTAACCATCCAACTAATCATATAACCAATAAACCATCCAACCAATCATCTAACCACCCAACCATCCAACCGACCATCTAACCAACCAACTATCCAATCAACTATCCAATCAACCAACCATCTAACCAATCAACCATCCAGCTAACCATCCAACCAACCATCCAACAATCTAACCAATCAACCATCCAACAAACCATCTAACCAGTTAACCATCCAACTAATCATATAACCAATAAACCATCCACCCAACCATCTAACCAGTTAACCATCCAACTAATCATATAACCAATAAACCATCCAACCAATCATCTAACCACCCAACCATCCAACCGACCATCTAACCAACCAACTATCCAATCAACTATCCAATCAACCAACCATCTAACCAATCAACCATCCAGCTAACCATCCAACCAACCATCCAACAATCTAACCAATCAACCATCCAACAAACCATCTAAGAAACCATCTAACCAACCATCCATAAACCACATAACCAAACAGCCAACCAACAATCCAGCCAACCATCCATACAACCAGTAACCAAGCAATAACCAACCATCCATCCAATCAACAATTACCAACAACCAACCATCCATCCAACCATCCATCCATCCAACCAACAATCAACCAAACAACAGCCAACCATCCATCCAACCATCCATCCAAACAACCATCCATACAAACAACCATCCATCCAACCATCCATCCAAGCAGCCATCCATCCAACCATCCATCCAAACAACCATCCATCCAACCATCCATCCAAACAATCATCCATCCAACCATCCATCCAACCAACAAACAATCATATAAACCAACATACAACCAACAACCAACCATCTAACTATCTATCCAACCAATCAACCGTCAACCCAACCATCTAACCAATCATTCAACAAGCAACCAGCCAACCAAGCAACCAACAAACTCCTCACCCAAACCAACCAATCACCCGCCCAGCCAGCCAACCAACAAATCCCCCACTCACCCACCTGCCCAAACCAGAAAACCATCCAGCCAATAAACCAATCACACTACCAACAACCTAACCACCCCCCCCCCCCCCACCAACCAAGATTTCCTTCTGTGGGACCCCCCTCGTATATGTGTGTGTGCGTGCGTGTGTGTGTGTGTGTGTGTCTGTGTGTGTAAAGCCGGCACATTTCTGGATCCCCTCTTGTAAAACGTGACCTTCACCCCTTCTCCTACTCATATTCTCATAGTGCACACGTGACCTAACTGTGTCTAACGGACAACTCACCATTGACCAATATTCCGAATCTCTGAGCGGGTGCCGACATTGTTTTTATACTTATCGGTGGACCACACCCAAGAGGGAGTAGGCAGAGACCGACATTCGTGAAAACCAAAACATGCGCTTCTGGACAATTCTTCATATTTTCCTCTACACCCCAGAGCAGAAAATGGGCAAGAAAATACGGAAAGGCCGATATCATCACATCAAAACAACATGTCATCATCATCATCATCATCATCATCATCATCATCATCATCATCATCATCATCATCATCATCATCATCATCATCATCCTCCTCATCCTCCTCATGTGCCATGCCGATAAGCGTGGGCGATTATGTTTCGCCATCTCACTCGATCATCAGAGTCGTGGATCCGCTCCGTGTTTCTGTCTCGACCATGCCACGTGGTCAAGCCATCCAGATATTTACTTCAAAATATACGAGGTGGGGGTGGGGGGGGGGGGGTTTGAATTAAAATGAGAACCTTAAAAGTGTGATAGAAATTACAATAACCCTGCCATTGTCTTGTAACCTGGCAATATTGTTGTTAAGGGTGTCAAGAGTATTTAGCACGTGACATCACGATGCAGACGAATACGGTGACGTCGTAAGGGCCAAAGATGAGCAGCGTTCTGTTGTCCGTTTTTTGAACAGTGAAGAGGTGAAACCTATAGAAATTCATCCGCGAATGAAGGTCCAGTATGGCGATGAACGTATGTTAGTCCAGCAAGTATGTGAGTGGAGTAGGAAGTTTCAAAACAGCGTGACTTCTTCGGCAGACTGTTCATGACTGGGTCAGGCACACCGAGTAGTGACCCCAAAGTAGGGTTGCCAGACGTCCGGCAAAGAGAGGACATGTCCTCCTTTTTAGCCTAATGTCCTCCGCCCGGCAGGCAAAGCTAAAAACATTTAAAATGTCCGGCTTTTAAAAATATTTTATGTTATCATTTTTTTAATGTATTGTTGTTACAACTTACAATGTATCTACACTCTACCGTGTGTTTACATTCTTTATTAAAACCCATTGCTTAATAATATTTATTTAATTTTCCTATTTATACCAAATGTGAAACACCAATTATTTGTATAATTTTGAATCTAACTGTTGCTCTATTCGGCAACACTAACAATGCTGTAGTCTCTATGGACCAAATGCAGAGGTCATAGAAAAACTGGGAATGAAGAGAGAGAGTTGATGAAAGAAATAAAGAGGAGACAAGTGAAATATTTTGGCCACGTTAAAAGACAGGATACTCAAGGTTGAAGGCAAGCGAGCAAGAGGTAGACAACAATACAAGTGGGGGGATAACATCAAGAGATGGACGAACATCAGCCTGACAGAATGTACAGTCAAGGCGAGAGACAGACAGTGTTGGAGATCCATTGCAGCAACCTTCATTGAGGAGACGGCACCTGATTGATTGGTTGATTGAGTCTCTATGGTCAAAATGTTAATGTTATTTCCGGTTCCGGTAGCAGAGACGCCAATTAAATTTTTTTCTTTTAATTTGTATTCTTTTGCCGTCTATGTTTATGAAAATGGCTTCTGCAAAGAAAAAATGCAAATTCTCGAACACAATGAAAAGTAAGTTTCCATGCTTCGTTGAAGGTCGCATAGAGAATGAGGGAAAGTGTATGATTTGCGATAGTTACTTGTCCGTTGCCAACAAAGGAACTACTGACCTGAAGCGCCATGTTGACAGTGAGAGACATAGAAACCTAATCAAAGTGTCCGCGTCATCTAGCACATTGACGTCCATTTTTTTTTTCAGCCTAAGTAGTCAAATGTGTTGCTGAAAGCGCATGCGGCTGAAGCAACTTTGGCATTTCATACAGTTTGTCATCATCAGTCTTACAACTCCTTGACCTGTACAGCTGGTTCGATGCACACATTATTTGAAGATTCTGAAATTGCTAAAACTATTGCTTGTGCAAAAACAAAGACTATAGCAATAATAAACCAGGTGATTGCCCCCCCCCCCCCCCCCCCCCCCCACACACACACACACTGTTGATGAATTGGATAAATCTTTAAGTAGTATTTCATGTTTCGGCTTTTCGACAGATGCTAGCAATCACGGTTCGCAGAAAATATTTCCGATCGTTGTTCAGTACTTTGACTGGAAAGCAGGTGGAATCCAAACTAAGATTCTCGAGTTAGACAACACACCAAATGAAACCTCAGAAACTATATCACAGTATAATTTGAGAGCACTCCAAAAACATGATCTGTACTCCAAATGTGTTGCTTTTGCTGGTCACAATGCCAATGTTTGGAGGCATTAAAAGAAGAGAAGGTAGAATTGTGTTCTCGCATTTGAAGGAAGCGTTGAGCAAGCCATTAGTAGGCGTTGGATGTTCTGCTCATGTTCTGCACAACTGCATCCAACACGGAGCAGATTTAATACAGATTGACGTTGAATCTATTGTCTTGAAGATTTTCAATTACATTTCTATATACACTGTCAGAACAGAAACTTTAACGGATTTTTGTGACTATATCAACATTAACTATCAGCAACTACTCTATCACTCTAAAACTAGATGGCTCAGTTTGTTTCCAGCTGTTGAGGCCGTTTACTGCTTTGAAAGAATATTTTCTTTCTGTAAAACAACCACCTGCTATGATAAAAATGTATTGGCAGTGACACCAGTGACTCAATGAGCATGATTCTGAAGGTCGAACTATACTGTGTCCTGACAACCTAAGGTCACCGTATGAATCCAACTACCATGTCAACACGAACATTAATAATATATCTAAACCCGAATTCGTGGGTCGTGACACCAGAAATGATTTAACAACGAATGTCATGAGGGCGACATCAATGACAAAGAACCCAGAAGAAGTGCATGACATTCAATGACACAACATACTACGCCATAGACTTAGAGGACGCATATAACAGAGTATCTTTCGAGCACTTGACGCAAACCCTCCTCAGACTTAAAGTGCACCCTCACCTTGTACGATGGATAGCTGCAGTTCTGCTCCAAAGGAAGGTGGTGCTAAGATGCGGGAGTTGGTCTTCTGAGCCGATAACGGTATGTCCAGGATTGCCGCAGGGTTCACCACTGTCACCAGTACTATTCAACGTGTATACGGTGCCGATCACTGAACAACAGTTGGACGGGAGGGGTAGGACTCTGTCATTCGTTGACGACATCCTCGTGTATCGACAGGGTCGAGATAGACAGGCGGTTGCCAATGATATGCAGGGCGAAGTAGATCGAATTTCCTCATGGTGTGCTGATGCCGACGCCCTTGTCAACCCTGCAAAGGCAACGGTTACATGGTTCTCACTAAACAACCATATTGTGAAAACAGACCTGCCGGCAGTAAGAATGGATGGGAGCAGTTTGAGTAGAACCCAGTCAATGACATATCTTGGCGTGAGGCTTGATCGTAGCCTGTCCTTCAGAGATCATGTCGATTATGTCATAACGAAGGCTCGGAAAGGTTTGTCAGCAATGAGAGTCATGGCGACTGCTAATATCGAGCAAAGACTGCTAATACTTCTGTTTCAAGGACTTGTACTTTCACGCATCGAGTATGCCCTGGCCATCCTCACTGTCAGCCCTACACAGATTGGAAGACTCGAAAAGGTACAAAACGAAGCCATGCGCATCATTTTGGGCTGCATGAGAGACACCAGCTATGTAGCAATGAGATACCTCCTTGACTTCCCGACAATGGAACACAGGATCAAGATCTGGAGAGCTCGTGCATACTTAAAAATAAGTGCAGGTGAGCAGCACCCTCTGCATGACGCTATATTCAGAGAAAAGGGTGACAGGCTAAAGAGGGGCAAATCATGGATGGGTCGGGCGGAAGATGTCGTCAGACAGGTCTGCAGTCTTACCAGTATCAACCCCGGCAAGGAATGGGTGCCGGTGCCTCCAGCCTTTAAGTGCACTTTCTCCTGCATTATCACACTCGACAGACGGTGCAGAGTGCAGAACCCTGCCGCGGTCAATGCAGAGGTTAACGCGCTCATCTATGAACACTCAGATAGCCCCGAAGTGCTCATCTATACAGATGGATCTGTTTTAAAGCAGCAGAGAAGTGCGTGGGCATTTACAGTCCGTTCAGCGGGCCGAACCGTTCAAGAAACCAGTGGTGCCCACTCTATGACCACGAGCAGCATGACGATGGAGGTGATGGCAGTTACACAGGCGTTCATATGGCTGGAATCAAGCATTATACCAACGTGTGTGTACTAAGTGATTCAATGAGCATGATTCAGAAGGTCGAAGCTGGATCTGTACGTAGACAGTGGACTGAATCGCTGCGGAAGTCTGTTGTCCGTAAAGTCACCTTCATCTTCGTCCCGGACATGCGGGAGTCGAGGGAAATGAACGAGCTGATAACTGGCTGGCTCTGCACCCCCTGTAGATGGCCAGCCCATGGATCGTGCCGATGTTATTAACGTCCTCAAAGATATGACGAGAACAGAGGACTTCGACGTCAGTGAATCCACATCGCTGTCCAGAATGAAAAACCTGGGAGTAAGAATCGGCACTCGCCAGACGCGAGAGGTACATCGGGAAAACAAGGCGCCTCGTCAACCAACACAGAACTGGCACTATTAGCCACCGGACGCTGATGCATATGGCGGGGGGAGGGAGGGAGGATCTGAGCACCGGAGTGCAATGAAGATATCCCAACTGATAACTGATAACTGATAACTGGTAACTGAACTGATAACATTACCATTGCAGCTGCAAATTACTTAAGAACTCCAAGCACAACATAAGACCGATTAGTTTTAGTCTATCTAAGTAGCGTTTATTCATTTACACAAGTTCACATGATCACGAATTACAATCACCAAATACGCTTCTTAAAAGCTATAATATCTATATCTGGCGGCAAGATGAATATTGCCATTACCTACACTGAGTCTAAGCCGGTCTAACTTCCACACAGCCTCAGCTCCGAGTATCCGGTTTAGAGGAGAATTTTCTCTCCTGACCATCGTCAAAGCGTGCTTCTCTCCGCAAGGCCGCATACGAGCTTCCAGTTCATGATAGATGTGGATCTAGCACTATATACCCAACGACCCTTAAGGCGTGTCAATCAATCATGTGCCATGCCGGAAAGCGTGTGCGGTCATGATTCGCCATTTCACTCGATCACCAGAGTCGTGGATCAGCTCAGTGTTCCTGTCTCGTCCATGCCATGTGGCCAAGCCATCCAGGTATTTTCCTCTCGGTCTTCCTCTTGGTCTGTTCCCTTCGATCTTGCCAGCTGTCACTAAGTTCTCCAGTCCATTTCTTCTCATAACATGTCCAAAAAATTTTGAATGTCTACGTCTAATTTCTCTAATCAATCTACGATTTTCATTTGTCTCTTGTAGTACTTGGTCATTGGTTTTTCTATCTGTCCATGGTATTCTTTGCATTTTCCTCAGAAATCACATTTCTGCTGCCATCAGATGTTTTTCAGCTTGACTGCACATTGTCCAAGTTTCACATCCATACAAAAGAACAGGCTCTATGTATCCCCTCAACACTCTTTTTCTCGTTTCAATTGACATTATTTTATTGGTCAGAATGTTTTTCATCTTGCTAAAGGCTACTGTCGCCATGGCGATTCTTGTTCTAATCTCTTCAAGGCATCTCCCATCAGATGTTATCACTGTTCCGAGATAATTGTACCGATTCACTTGTTGAAGAATATTCCCATTTACTTGTATATTACATTGTGGTACTTCGTTCTTCCTAGTGACGACCATAACCTGTGTCTTCCTACAATTTAATTCCAACCCCAGCTGCTCACTGTGTACAACCACAGCGGCTACTAATTGTTGCAGATCCTGTGCATTGTCTGCAATCAATACTGTATCATCTGCATATCTAATGTTAAGGCGTGTACATGGTCATTATTATCTTCTTCCACAGTGTATGAATGTCATGCCCTCATGCTGGTTTCGTTGTCGTTAATGTCACCCTTATGACATCCGTGGTCGACTCCTGTGGGGCCGAGAGAGTTAATGGTTATTTTCAAATAAAAAGCAATATATACACGCGCGAGGAGTCTCCGTGGCGGAGTGATAACACTGCCTGACTCCGCGCTCCGAAGGTTTTGGGTTCGATTCCAGTTACGTCGTTCGGTTCATGAGTGCAGTTTTCTCTGAGACTCCTGGGTATCGTCGCTGAAGCTACAGAGTTGATGCTTTGTGCGACGCTTTAGGCAGGCCGTCCTGTGGAAACAGACCAAGCCATATGGGATAACACCCGGTGCAATGAAGTCGACCTTCTTGTCTTTTAAAATCCGTTTAAACGTGCCCACGTATTCCTATTCAATCAGCCTTTTTCTTTTGACCATGATTTCCAACTGAAGCATAGAACCTCAACGAACACACAGCAAACCCTACTATTCTTTCATTTCCTCTACAACATCCTCCAAGTCTCTGACGTGGACAAGACCCAAGGTTCGTAACGGAATAAGATCGGCGTTGCCAGTAGTGGGTTGTGCTCAACATTTAAACCTCAAACCCCGAAACAACCAAATAAATCAACTCCGCGTCCCTGTTTCTAATTCTCTTCTCCGTGTTTCTGTCAAATCTCCGTTTTCGTCTGTTCTGTGGGCTCCAGTGAAAGGAATATCTAGTTATGCTATGATCATGTGGACCATCTAAATGAGAAATTAGTAGACGTATGATTTTGGAATATTAATAGATAGATGAGGAGCGGCTGGCCGAGCGGCTAAGAATACCGGGTTCTCATTCCGTTGATCCGAGTTCGAATCCTCGGTAATGTATGGGATTTCATTTTTTTCCTGTCGAGGGCAAAAAGAAAATTCTAACCTGCACAGTTCGCGGCGACTGCACTAGCCAGGCGGCCTTAATTCCTCAGTTCCTCAGGCTCAAGACCCCCCCCCCCTCCCTCTCTCGTCCTGCACCGCAAGGTAGGTACTATAGACATTAGATAACTCATTGACAGACCGACAGAAATACAAAGGTAATTATGTGCGTGAGAAAGAGAACTTAGGAAGGGATTAAATTTAAAAAAAGGGTACTTCAATTTTAATTCACCGCAAACAACCGCAACAAAGAAGAATCCCTTTGACTGTCGACGACAGTGAGGGCCCTACAGGCCCAAAACTAAAAAAACATCCATCGATCGGTCTAGCAGTCCACCGAACACTAAACCGGAAAATGATTGCCGGACCGATGCAAATGATGCTCGAAGGGATTCTTCTTTGTTGCGGTGAATTAAAATTGAAGTACCCATAAAAAAGAAATAGAAGAATGCTAAAGAAAAGAAATTAGGAAGACATTAAATTTAAAAAGAAAAAGAAAAAGGAGAATGATAAAGAAAAGAAATTAGGAAGATATTAAATTTAAAAAAAGAAAAGAAATAGGAGAATGATAAATAAATGACATTAAGAAGAGTTTTAATTTAAAAAAAAAAGAAATAGAATGGTAAAGAAATTAGGAGAGTGGTGAACGAAAACAGGAGTGATAGAATGACACAGAAGCGTTTCGGTGCCAGAAAGGGACATTGCAAACAGAACTGGAATATACATAATGTGTAGCTATGTCCCAAACAGACAACCAATCGCAATCGAGGACAATACGGCAGCAACTATTATGTTCATTGAACAAAACATCTATTTATAGCACAGTAAGCTGAACAAAAGCTGGTGGGCGTCATTCGACCTGGTTAAATAAAGGAAATCGATTCGTGTCCCAGGCATGAAAGAATGTGTGGTATTTTTAAATCTTCACAGGCTGGGTGACTTTAAAGCGGCTGCGCAGATGGGGAAACCCCGCAGTCGCAAGAATGTATTTGTCATCTGCAATCCATCTCTTTGTCTGCTCATGCTGCAATGTATGTACCAATCACTACTTATACATTTATGAAGTAATATCCAAACTTGTCCTTGATCTGTTTCTTTTATGTTAT
>JACEFZ010026879.1:0-45000 GCA_014155875.1 Cepaea nemoralis | reverse complement strand
ACACACAACCACACACATACACAACCACACACACAGACACAA
Source organism: Cepaea nemoralis (assembly GCA_014155875.1). Lineage (NCBI taxonomy): Eukaryota > Metazoa > Mollusca > Gastropoda > Stylommatophora > Helicidae > Cepaea > Cepaea nemoralis. The sequence continues at coordinate 44,958 of JACEFZ010026879.1, read as the reverse complement.
CCACACACACAGCCATACACAACCCCACACAACCCCCCCCCCCCCACACACACATACAACCACGCACACACACAATCCCACACATACAACCATAGACACACAACCACACACACAACACAGACACAACCCCACACACAGACACAACCCTTACTCACAACCCTATCCACAACCCCACACACGTACACACGTGACTGGACATACGTTGTACTGATTAAATGCCATGGGATGATTAATCGCCTGAAGGGATTTCCTGCATCTGCCATGGGTTTATATATCGCTGAAATGTTGTCATTGCGTCATAACACAACATGTCTTCTACCTTATTAACAACTTGTAAGTGATAACTGTGACCCTTCCCCTAGTTTTCTTCCGTCTATTTTTGTATGGTCCAACTTTTCGGTTTGGCACAGAATCTGTTAAAAAACGTCAACGACCTTCTATACAGCAATGGGACGTATTGGGTATATGGTGCTCGTCCTACGTGGGTGCTGCGATCAGTAGCACACGGGTCGCCTTTACTTCCTGGAACATTTCCTCGCACCCATGTTCAGCTGGGTCGACCTGAGAACCCAAGTTAATTTACACAAAAAATTCCGACTTTAAGGGGTACTTGAACCCAGGCCCACAGGACTGGCAGGCAAGCCCCCTGAGCTACCCTGGCACCCAACGCTCACGAATAGTGCTGGACGTTCTCAACAGCATAGTCTGAGCATTTTGGCAGTGTATACTTTGTTTTAAGAAGCAGCTCAAACATCTCAGAAGCAATAACCTCTAATAGTGCAGATCTTGGGAGTGTCATACATCTTTGAGCAGGGAATGATTTACGTCCTGCTATCACTTCTGGATGGAAAACATACTGACTAATAAACAGATGTCAGTTGCAACGAGAAAAAGTGTCTTGAAGTGCTACATAGAATCTGTACTTTTGTATGAATGTGAAATGTGGACTTTGAGGAGGCAAGGTGAAAAACACCTGATGACTGTGGGAATGTGGTTTATGGGGGAATTGCAAAGAATACCATGGACAGACAGAAAAACCAATGACCGAGTACTACAAGAAACAAATGAAAACCTGTAATCTGGTTAGAGAAATTAGACGTAGACAAGCACAATTCTTTGGTGCGTTATGAGAAGAAATAAACTGGAAATCTTGGTGACAACTGGCAAAATTGAGGGGAAAAGAAACAAGGGGAAGGTAGAGAAGTAAATATCTAGATGACTTGGCCACGTGGTATGTTCGAGACAAGAACAAAGAACTGATCCACGACTCTGGAGATCGAATGAGATGGCGAAACATGACCGCCCAAGCTTATTGGTATGGCACATGATGCTGTTATGTTTTGGCAGTTTAAACTTTGTTAAGAAACAGCTCAAACATCTAAGAAGCAATAACATCTAATAGTACACATCTTGGGAGTGCCAGGAACGCCGTTCACAGCCATAAATATCTGAGCAGGGAGTTAATTACGGCCTGCTGTCCTCACATCAGGCGCACCAATTCGAAGCTCACAAACACTCTTCTACAGGTGACCTCAAACAATGCATAGCTGTTACGGTCGTGACCTCATCCTCAAGCGTGTCTGGGGGATGGGGTTATCGATTTGGCAACATGGCGGGTGCCGACATATAGCTCATGGGGAAAAAAAAAAATCAATGGTCGCCTCTGAGAGATTTTGCAGACGGCACGGAAAACAGTAACACTATACCAACCAAAGCAATGTAACGCAAAACTTTCCTCTGTGAGATTGTTTTTGTTACTGCTGTTGTTGCGTGATGTTTGTGAGTCTGCTGGTTCTCTAACAGATTATAGTTTAAAGGCGAGAGAATCGACTTCATTGCAACAGGTTTTATCCCATATGGCTCGGTCTCTTTCCGCAGGGCGGTCTTCCGAAAGCGGCGAACAAAGCACGAACTCCGTAGCTCCAGCGTCGACCCCTTGGATTCTTCGAGAAAACTGCACTCGTGAATCAAAAGACGAAACCCGGAATCCAACCCACAATCTTCGGAGGGCGAAAGACCATGAGCTTTAACCAGTTAGATCCTATGCACTGAGGTTCATCATCTGAGCCGGGAGAAAGGTTTGCACCCATCGGAGATAGGCTGGTGAAGAGACCTTTCTCACGGCAAGTTATCAAATTACCAGGAAATGGGCTGGTGAAGAGACCTGTCTCACGTATATTACAACAACATGTACTTTACTTCACGTATATTACAACAACATATACTTCACTTCACGTATATTACAACAACATATACTTTACTTCACGTATATTACAACAACGTATACTTTACTTCACGTATATTACAACAACATGTACTTTACTTCACGTATGTTACAACAACATATACTTTACTTCACTATATTACAACAACATATACTTTACTTCGCGTATATTACAACAACATATACTTGATTTCACGTATATTACAACAACATGTACTTTACTTCACGTATATTACAACATGTACTTTACTTCAAGTATATTACAACAAAATATACTTTACTTCGCGTATATTACAACAACAAATACTTTACTTTACGTAGATTACAACGATATGTACATTACTTCACGTATATTACACCAACATATACTTTACTTTACGTAGATTACACCAACATGTACATTACTTCAGGTATATTACAACAACATGTACTTTACTTCACGTATATTACAACAACATATACTTTACTTCACGTATATTACAACAACATGTACTTTACTTCACGTATATTACAACAACATGTACTTGACTTCAAGTATATTACAACATGTACTTTACTTCACGTATATTACAACAGCATATATTTTACTTCACGTATATTACAACATGTACTTTACTTCACGTATATTACAACAGCATATATTTTACTTCACGTATATTACAACAACATGTACTTTACTGCACGTATATTACAACATGTACTTTACTTCACGTATATTACAACATGTACTTTACTTCACGTATATTACAGCAGCATATACTTTACTTCACGTATATTACAACAACATATACTTTACTTCACGTATATTACAACAGCATATACTTTACTTCACGTATATTACAACATGTACTTTACTTCACGTATATTACAACAGAATATACTTTATTTCACGTATATTACGACATGTACTTTACTTCACGTATATTACAACAGCATATATTTTACTTCACGTATATTACAACAGCATATACTTTACTTCACGTATATTACAACAACATATACTTTAATTCACGTATATTACAACATAATATATTTTACTTCACGTATATTACAGCAGCATATACTTTACTTCACGTATATTACAACAACATATACTTTACTTCACATATATTACAACAGCATATACTTTACTTCATGTATATTACAACACCATATACTTTACTTCACGTATATTACAACAGCATATACTTTACTTCACGTATATTACAACAGCATATACTTTATTTCACGTATATTACAACATGTACTTTACTTCACGTATATTACAACAGCATATATTTTACTTCACATATATTACAACAGCATATACTTTACTTCACGTATATTACAACAACATATACTTTAATTCACGTATATTACAACATAATATATTTTAATTCACGTAATTACAGCAGCATATACTTTACTTCACGTATATTACAACAACATATACTTTACTTCACGTATATTACAACAACATATACTTTACTTCATGTATATTACAACAGCATATACTTTACTTCACGTATATTACAACAGCATATACTTTACTTCACGTATATTACAACAACATATACTTTATTTCACGTATATTACAACATAATATATTTTACTTCACGTATATTACAACAGCATATATTTTACTTCACGTATATTAGAACATATATACTTTACTTCACGTATATTACAACAACATATACTTTACTTCACGTATATTACAACAACATATACTTTACTTCACGTATATTACAACAACATATATTTTACTTCACGCATATTACAACAACATATACTTTACTTCACGTATATTAAAACAACATATACTTTACTTCACGTATATTACAACAACATATACTTTACTTCACGTATATTACAACAGCATATATTTTACTTCACGTATATTACAACAACATATACTTTACTTCACGTATATTACAACAGCATATACTTTACTTCACGTATATTACAACATGTACTTTACTTCACGTATATTACAACAGCATATACTTTACTTCACGTATATTACAACAGCATATACTTTACTTCACGTATATTACAACAGCATATACTTTACTTCACGTATATTACAACAACATATACTTTACTTCACGTATATTACAACAGCATATACTTTACTTCACGTATATTACAACAACATGTACTTGATGTCTTGGCAAGTTTACGTTCATTAGTTTGCCATTGCTTTCTGAACGACCGGTACCAATACCATTTCGTAAAAAACCAACGCAACGCGCTCTGCTGCCAAATCCCGGGCAGCTGTCTTTCGAACGCGGGTGTACGGGATCACGAACCGCGTCCGTAACACCTTTGCCATGGAGCACGACAATTTCACGTATATTACAAACAATATACTTTACTTTCACAACAAAACATACCTTACTTTTACGTATATTACGATAAACTACACTATACGTATATTACAACAAAATATACCACACACAAACACCACACCACGTCGTATAGTTTGTTGCTTTAGCTGTTGCACGAGAAGTAAACACAATACATAGATTTCACTCCGGTATACAGGTAGGATTTACACTCACCTAATACAAACAGTCCAGCCGGTTTATTCAATGAACACACGCGGGGTATATATCACATATCCGGATATGAGTACACTCCAAAACTCGGCCACAACACACACTCACACAGACCGTATCCGTTGTGTGCAGACATCGACTAGTGTACTCACGCTGAAACAGGCTTCTGCCGTCTGCCAAGCCATGACATTTCAGCCACACGCGCGTCTTTCTGGGCCGTCTGCTCGTGTCTCGCTCAGTGGGAGCAGTTTTCATAAATTCAGGTTACTAAACTAATGTTTAGTATTATAGAATTTATTAACTTCTTCGTGTCTATTTTCTTGTAATAAATTCGGGTTACTAAACAAATGTTTAGTATTATAGAGTTTATTAACTTCCTTGTGTCTATTTTTTGTAATAAATTCAGGTTACTAATAAATGCTTAGTATTATAGAATTTATTAATTACTTGCGTCTATTTTGTGAAATAAATTCAGATTATGTTAGTATTATAATATACTTCCTTGTGTCCATTTTTCGCGTTCGCTCGCTTTGAACACAAGCGTAGTCCATACACGATCTGCCACTTCTAGTGCGCTGAACTGATTTTTTGCGTGTGGATTAGCTGTCTCTATTACCAAAGTCCCTCGCCATCAGGCGCACCTACTCCGACTTCTGGGGTACTTTTAATTTATGTCCCGAAGTCAAGCACGAGAAGTCAACATTTTAGTCCAACTGACCTGTGTAGGGGTTGAAACCCGCTACCTCGGCATCAGCGCCACCGGAAGTTTAGGAGCGAGCGCTATAATCCATTCGACATCTATGTGTTTAATAACACCTCTACACCACACACCACACACACACACACACACCACACACACACACACACACACACACACACCACACACACACACACACACCCTAAATAAAAATAGCTGACATCAGTTCTAGAACAGGTTGTTTCTCAATCGGTGGTGGGATTCTCTCCTCCTCCCCCAGGTGGGAATTTTAGGGCTTCCGCTTCCGGGAAGGGGGGGGGGGGGAGAATAAAGATTATTTCAAGATCGCGTTAAAACAAGAACCAAATACTTGATATTGTTTTTCTCTCCATACTTTACGGTTCTGTACTTCTCGCCCTTCTGACATTCGTTTTATAACGTTAGTAGACCCACATATCCCGATTTATGTAGACGTCTGTGTTATTAAATTTAGCTTCTGTTTTTACGTATACTGATACTGTGTAGGGGCAGTGGGGATTTATAGGGAGGAAATACGAAAGGGAAGAATGACATTCTGAACATATGGTGAAGGGCTGCATGGGCCGAAAAAGGTTGAGAACCACTGGTCTAGAGCAAACAAAAGGTATGATTGCCAATACAAACAAATATAAACAAATTCTTTGAGAATAACATTATTGTTTAATGAAACAGTTGAAAGGAAGAGGTTGGGGGGGGGGGGGGGTTGATTCCGTGGCCATGTGATCAAGCCATCCGCCTCTCTCTCTAAAGATCGTGAGTTCGATTCCGGAGTTCATCGTTCAGCCCACGAGTGTCAATTGTTTCAGACTCCCGAGGTTGGGAGGTGGGAGAGGGGGTGGGGCGTCGCTGGAGCTAAGGATTCCGTGCTTTGTACCGCGGGGCATCGCTGGAGCTAAGAATTTCGTGCTTTGTGCCGCGGGGCATCGCTGGAGCTAAGAATTCCGTGCTTTGTACCGCGGGGCATCGCTGGAGCTAAAAATTTCGTGCTTTGTGCGGCGGGGCATCCCTGGGGCTAAGTATGTCGTGCGTTATGCCGTATTCTGGGTAGGCGGCTTGCTGTCCTGCAGACAGAGACCGAGTCAGAAGACCGAGTCACATGATACAATGAAGCAGGTCCTCTCGCCTGTAACCTTTAACCTTTAACTTGATCAAGTCCACTGTTCCAATCACCTAACATCCAGAAGCAGATGACGGCAAGTAAAAGACGATAAGAAAGGGAGAACAAGGAAAAGCCACAGTATCTGGGCAATATGATACATATTCTAAAATCTAAATAACTCACTTATAAATTAACCGTTAGTTCGTTAGTTAGTAAGTTAGTTAGTTAGTTAATTAGTTATTCTCGCATTTCGGACACGTCCATAGGTTCTCAGATCCTTCCCCCGCTAAACACATGCATCAGCTTCCGGTAGCTAAAAGTTCTGGTAACTTCCGATATTCCTCTCATACCTGGCTGTGCCAATACTTACTCCCGAGTCTCTCATTTTGGGCGGATTTACTGGCATCAAAGCCCTCCACTCTCGACATCTCTCTAAGGTAATCAATAACATCGGCACGATTCACTGGCAGGCCAGCTACAACAACAACAACAACAACAACAACAACAACAACAACAACAACAACAACAACGACGACGACGACGACGACGACGACGACGACAACAACAACAACAACAACATGTCATTCTTGTCCGCGATACTATACCGGTGTCTGAGGTCGTGATGGCTGCGTGGATGTCCTGCAAGTCATGAAAGCCAGAGTGTTGACTTCAGTACACAGAACTGTCTGAGGGTGAAAATACACCAACCTACCAACCAACCTGCCTACCTACCTACTTACCTAACTACCTACTTACCTACCTATTTACATATCTAACTACTTAAATACCTACCTACTAAGCTATCCATCCATCCGTCCGTCTGTCTGCCTGCCTGCTTGTAAGTTTGTCAGTCTGTCTGTCTGAGTGGAATTATGTAAGCGACCCTTAACTGTAAAAGTAAAGATCCCTTAAGATTTATTGGGCATATGGCGCTAAATCCAAATTTTCGTATAATCTTGAAATGTGAGGTTATATCAATGAAGAATCGGAATCTCAGACAAAGATAAACACAGAAGTATAATGCTGAAGCTAACAGTGCTTAATTAACTGGTTCGCTGTCAGACAATTAACTCACATAACACAGTACTCCTAGCACGAGTGCAACAGTCACCCCAAGGGGGAAGTAAAGAGTATTAACATAGTACACCCCCTGTTCAGGTCACAAACGGCTGCAATTAGGGCTGATGTGAGACTGACTACCTCACAGCGTAGATGCTCAGTCAACATCCAACCAGGTATGACTGGTCTACCCAGGGTTCGGTACGACTGGTTGTCGGTCCAGCCTGTTAATCTGTGTGTTGACATTTGGTGTACATTTCAGTTACACATCGATCTGAAGAAATGAGCTCTGCATTTATATTAGCAACAGCCAAGTATAGTAAAAGTGTCTTTTACATTTATATTAACAACAACCAAGTATAGTAAAAGTCTCTTCTACATTTATATTAGCAAAAGCCAAGTATAGTAAAAGTCTCTTTTACATTTATATTAGCAACAGCCAAGTATAGTTTAATAAAGAGTCTCTTTTACATTTGTATTAGCTACAGCCAGGTATAGTAACAGTATCTTTTACATTTATATTAGCAACAGCCAAGTATAGTAAAAGTCTCTTTTAAATTTATATTAGCAACAGCCCAGTAGGCCTATAGTAAAAGTCTCGTTTACATTTATATTAGCAAAAGTCAAGTATAGTAAAAAGTGTCTTTTACATTTACATTAGCAACAACCAAGTATAGTAAAAGTCTCTTTTACACTCCGGAAGATGAATCGGGTATATGGGGCTGGACCCATATGTGTAGAGACCAGTCGACCTCCAGGGTTGATGAGGTCAAGGTCACACCGGCCGCCTTCACTTCCTGGCACCTGGTCGACCTTGGCACCCAAATCACTTTTGAAAATACAGATTCGAACCCAAGAGCACAGGTTCGGCTGTCTGTCGTCTAGCCACTACACCACCACGGCCCGACTATTAGCAATAATGATTCTCAGTTTATTCCCCTCAATTTTGTTTGTTTGTTTGTGTTTGCTCGTCTTGAACTCAAACGTAGTTCATACACGTGCGTGCTGCTAATTCTAGAAGTTGCCACCTCTAAGGAGCCCACTGGAATGATCTTGTGTGTGGATTAGCTTTATATGTTATCAGTGTCCCTCGCCATCAGGCGAGTCCAATCATTCGTATGAGGTACTTGTAATTTACGTCCCCAAGGACGAGAAGTCAATATATCAGTCCAACGGATAGGTGTAGGGTTGAACCCGAAACCACGGCATCAGCAGACCGAAAGTTTAGGAATAAACGCCCTTATCCTTTCGGTTATGCTGCCTTCCCTCCCCCCCCCCCCCCATATTCCCTAAAATGAGCTAGTAATAATGCGGTTGGAGCTTGGAGTTTCCTAGTGTAGTCTCACGATGAGAAATGATGACACCAGAAGCACACAGACACAACATGAGCTAGTAATGATGCGGTTGGAGCTTAGAGTTTCCTATTGTAGTCTCACGATGAGAAATGATGACACCAGAAGCACACAGACACAACATGAGCTAGTAATGATGCGGTTGGAGCTTAGAGTTTCCTAGTGTAGTCTCACGATGAGAAAATGATGACACCAGAAGCACACAGACACAACATGAGCTAGTAATGATGTGGTTGGAGCGTAGGACTTTCCTAGCGTAGTCTCCCCGATGAGAAATGATGACACCAGAAGCACACAGACACAACATGAGCTAGTAATGATGCGGTTGGAGCTTAGAGTTTCCTAGTGTAGTCTCACGATGAGAAATGATGACACCTGAAGCACACAGACACAACATGAGCTAGTAATGATGCGGTTGGAGCTTAGAGTTTCCTAGTGTAGTCTCACGATGAGAAATGATGACACCAGAAGCACACAGACACAACATGAGCTAGTAATGATGCGGTTGGAGCTTAGATTTTTCCTAGTGTAGTCTCACGATGAGAAATGATGACACCAGAAGCACACAGACACAACATGAGCTAGTAATGATGCGGTTGGAGCTTAGAGTTTCCTAGTGTAGTCTCACGATGAGAAATGACACCAGAAGAACACAGACACAACATGAGCTAGTAATGATGCGGTGGAGCTTAGAGTTTCCTAGTGTAGTCTCACGATGAGAAATGATGACACAAGAAGCACACAGACACAACATGATGCGGTTGAGCTTAGAGTTTCCTAGTGTAGTCTCACGATGAGAAATGATACACCAGAAGCACACAGACACAACAGAGCTAGTAAGATGCGGTTGGAGCTTAGAGTTTCCTAGTGTAGTCTCACGATGAGAAATTGAGGACACCAGAAGCACACAGACACAAACATGAGCTAGTAATGATGCGGTTTGGAGCTTAGAGTTTCCTAGTGTAGTCTCACGATGAAGAAATGAGGACACCAGAAGCACACAGACACAAAATGAGCTGGTAATGATGCGGTTGGAGCTTAGAGTTTCCTAGTGTAGTCTCACGATGAGAAATGATGACACCAGAAGCACACAGACACAACATGAGCTAGTAATGATGCGGGTTGGAGCTTAGAGTTTCCTATGGTAGTCTCACGATGAGAAATGATGACACCAGAAGCACACAGACACAACATGAGCTAGGAATGATGCGGTTGGAGCTTAGAGTGTTCCTAGTGTAGTCTCACGATGAGAAATGATGACACCAGAAGCACACAGACACAACATGAGCTAGTAATGATGCGGTTGGAGCTTAGAGTTTCCTAGTGTAGTCTCACGATGAGAAATGATGACACCAGAAGCACACAGACACAACATGAGCTAGTAATGATGCGGTTGGAGCTTAGAGTTTCCTAGTGTAGTCTCACGATGAGAAATGATGACACCAGAAGCACACAGACACAACATGAGCTAGTAATGATGCGGTTGGAGCTTTAGAGTTTCCTAGTGTAGTCTCACGATGAGAAAATGATGACACCAGAAGCACACAGACACAACATGAGCTAGTAATGATGCGGTTGGAGCTTAGAGTTTCCTAGTGTAGTCTCACGATGAGAAATGACACCAGAAGAACACAGACACAACATGAGCTAGTAATGATGCGGTTGGAGCTTAGAGTTTCCTAGTGTAGTCTCACGATGAGAAATGATGACACCAGAAGCACACAGACACAACATGAGCTAGTAATGATGCGGTTGGAGCTTAGAGTTTCCTAGTGTAGTCTCACGATGAGAAATGATGACACCAGAAGCACACAGACACAACATGAGCTAGTAATGATGCGGTTGGAGCTTAGAGTTTCCTAGTGTAGTCTCACGATGAGAAATGATGACACCAGAAGCACACAGACACAACATGAGCTAGTAATGATGCGGTTGGAGCTTAGAGTTTCCTAGTGTAGTCTCACGATGAGAAATGATGACACCAGAAGCACACAGACACAACAGCAGTCAGCTAATTAACTTTATCGGTAGACGAGTCCGGTGATCGGTCTTGCAACCAGAATACCTCCAAACAGCCGACCCTTCACAGCAGAGACATTTTAGATATGAGTAAGAAGAGTGAGAGATGATGGAAGAAAGCCGATGATTCGTGTAATGGCAAAGACAACAAGCACCACTCTGGAGGACGTCTACACAATAGCCTAAGCTAGAAAGGTGGTCCTAACCTGAGGCTAAAGGACATAGCATGGGGCATGTGTCAGAAAAATGGAAACTACTCAACCATGGTTTTAAAAATAAATGTATTTTCAGTGCCTATCAATGGCATAACCGATATGCTGATGACACGGTATTAGTGGTGGATAATGCAACAGACCTTCAACAATAGTTGGACATTGTAATAGCGGATTGTGCGAAGAAAGGACTCTCATTGAATAAGAAGAAGAAGACAGAAACAATAGTGATATCAAAGAAAAATATGACACCAAAATGTGAAATGGAAATAGAAGGGAAAATTCTTAACCAGGTGGATAGTTTTAAATAACTAGGGGCATTTATAACATCAGACAGAAGGTGCACAACAGAGATTAAGAGCAGAATAGGGCAAGAAAAAGATGCATTTCAGAAAATAAAAAGTATCTTATGCAATAAGTCACTATCATTGAATGTAAGAGAGTACTAAAGTGCTATACAGAACCTGTTTTGCCGTACGGTAGTGAATCTTGAAATGTAAATTAACAAATTAGGAAGAACTTGGAAGCAACAGAGATGTGGTTCCTGAGACGAATGTTGCGAATTCCTTGGTCAGAGTCAATTAACGACGACTGCCTGAAACAGGTTAATGAAACTAGAACATTATATACAACGATAAGACAGAGACAGACAGCTTTTTTTGATCATGTGATGAGAAGAGAGGCATTGGAGAACATCGTGACAACTGGAAATATCGAGGGGAAAAACGGCACAGGCAGACCGAGAGAAATGATGCTGGATGGATTGAGACGGTGGCATGGAGGAATATCATCAGCAGATTGATCCAGAACATCAAAGACCGAGATCTGTGGATAGCCATGAACGTCTACCCCAGTTGGCTTGGCACTTTATAATGACGATTATGATGATGATGATGGTGGTGATGATGATCACGATCAGTGGCGCACAATCACAACTTTTAGTGATTTGCACATCCGTTGTAGGACGTCACAGTCAACGCCCGCATTTCTGGATGTTTGTGATTTCCTGGCAAGTTTCCGTCAACTAGTTTGCCATTGCTTTCTGAACGACCGGCATTCATATCATTGTATGGAAATCAGTGCACGGCGGTGTACGTTTATATCGCCTGCAGCTGTGTTTCGAACGGGGTATACGGGATTGCAAATTGCGTATGAAACATCTTCGCTGCAAGCGCCGGCTAACTGAACACTTTTGTTTTTTGTTTTCATATCCTTTACAGGACATCGTTGTCAACATCAGCATCGTTGAGCTGATTGTTGATTTCTTGGCAAGATTACGCTCAGTAGTTTGCCATTGCTTTCTGAGCGACCGGCTCACATACCCCGTAAGTTACCGACGCGGCTAGAACCGCCACCGGCTCACGCCACATTACTCACGAGAGTTTACGGGATTACGGAGAAAGTCGCTACACCCTGGGACGAGGGAGACCGGCAATTGAAAACTACCTATTAATAAATAGTGTGGGGAAGGAGTCTGGGTGGGATCGAGGTAATGTGTCCGCCTGGGGTTCTGAAGGTCCCGGGTTCAAGCCCCTATGAGGGCCGGGATTCTTTCACATGGACTTCTAGTAACAAAATTTCCCCTGGTCTCTGGGTAGTGAGATCGGACGCCCATGTGTATTGCTGCGCACGTAAAAAAATCCCTTGGCAGATGGATCTAAAATGAGTAGCCTAACGGCGCTGCCCGGGCAAAATTTCGAGTTAAAACTCTACCCAAAGTATATCAGGATCCTCGCTGGTGCTACGGAGTTCGTGCACTGAGCTGAGTTTCTCCGGACTCAGGTTTGAGTTAGGAGTAGAACGGAGCACTTATGGGTTACACCCGTGTGCCGTGATGTTGATCCGTCTACTAAACTAAACTATTAATAAGTATAAACAAAACTATCCCGATATGGGACATCACAATGTGTAGGCTTGTCTGCAGGAAGGAATAGGCCAGTCTTCCAAGTTAACATCCGATGAAATCCGCTCATATACGAGGGTATGTTAATAAGTAAGTCACAAATGGTTGTAGAAAAATAACTAACTTTAACAACTTGAAACCAGTTTATTTTTATACATACATTGTCCATTTATTTCTCAACATAATTTCCACCAACATTGATGCAATTATCTCACCGTTTTATCAGTCCTCACAAACCGGTTGCATAGAACTGCGTACTTTGTTTTCATTTACCTGCAATCCTACATTTACTTATTGACCCGCCCTTCCCAGCTATTCACCGCTTTATGGGAAATGGCAAGGTGCTAAGTCCACTGAAAACCCACCTTGGCGGGAGACATTTCGCGAGTGACGCCGAAGTTGAATGTGAAATGAAAACGTGGTTTAGAAAACAGCACGCAGTTCTATGCGGCCGGTTTGTGAGGACTGATAAAACGATGGGATAAGTGCATCAATGTTCGTGGAAATTATGTTGAGAAATACAGGGACAATATATGTATAAAAATAAACTGGTTTCAAGTTGTTATTATATTTAGTTATTTTTCTACTGCCATTTGTGACATACTTATTAACTTACACTCGTATTATTAATTTAACGCTATTCGAAAAGACAAACTCACAAACAAGGGGTGCAATTAAATCAAAATAAACCGTTGAGCGATAATGTCTAGTTATCCCCCTTTATCCGTCTTGGTAATTATATGACGCGATGACTCGTTGTTCTGGGGGGAGACGCTATTCAGTGTTTTTCTCTGGATTCCCTTTGGAAATTCCCGTGAAATTCGTGTGGATAGTGTTTTTTCTTTGGATTATGTGATGTTATTTCGTTTTCGTTAATTGGAAGTGTTCAAAAGAAGCCACGGAAGGCAGGTGGTGGATGAAATTATGAGGGCAGCCGACGGGTATTTGTTGGTTATGGTCTCGAGTTTCGCGACGGCAAGCTTTCTCTCTTTCGAGAGACAATGATTGCGGTCATCCGGCACGTATGGTCACTGCCATAGAGGAAAGCAACGGCAAACTACCTATTTGAAATTGCCTAGTTTATTATGATTCGCTTAAAAACTGATCATCGCAAGACAAGGACAGAGACATTAAAATTAGGAACATGGAACGTTAGGACGTTAAACAACGACGGAAAATTAGAGAACATAACACAAGAAATTCAAAGAGAAAAAATTAATATATTAGGTATGTGCGAAACGAGATGGACAGGAGCAGGCATCAAGATACATAAAGATTTTAAGATTATTTATTCTGGAGGTGAGGATCGACATAGGGGAGTGGCAATAATTTTGGACCGGAAAACATCAACGTCTGTTCAGGGATATTGGGCCGTGTCGGACAGAGTTCTACTAGTTAAATTGAGTGGCAGACCTTTTAACATAAATGTTATTCAAGTATATGCCCCAACAGGAGAGTCCAGTGAAGATAGTGTAGAGGAATTTTATAATGACATAGATGCTGCCTTAAAGAAATGTAAAAATTCAGAAATAAACATCATAATAGGGGACTTCAATGCAAAAGTAGGAAATCAAGGGGATAGATACACAGTAGGAAACTATGGTTTAGGAGAGAGAAATGAAAGAGGATACAGACTCGTGGAGTGGGCAAAAGAACAGGAAATGATTGTAGGAAACACCTGGTTTAAGCAACACCCTAGAAGATTATGGACCTGGAGGAGTCCTGATGGCGGGACTAGAAACCAGATTGACTACATTCTCATTAGCAGAAGATTTAGAAACGCGCTAACAGTAGCAAAAACAGTTCCCAGTGCTGATTGTTATAGTGACCACAGATTACTCACAGGAACATTGAGGATAAAGCTGAAGAAAGTCAAGTATACAACAGGGAACACTAAATATGATTTGTGTACATTGAGTAATGACAAGGAAATACAAAACAAATTCAACATAGAAGTACAGAACAGATTTGAAATATTGTCTGATCTAGAGATCCTATTCCAGGATGTGGATGATCAATGGGAAATGTTAAAGAATTCAATCAATGTGGCTGCAGAAACAACTATTCCAAAATTAAAGAAGGTGGGTCGTAAGAAATGGATGACTGAGGAAATTTTACACTTAATGGAAACAAGAAGACTCAACAAAAATAATCCTGCCAAATATGAAGAAATTCACAGACAAGTCAGAATATTATGTAGGAAGGCAAAAGAATCATGGCTTGAGGAAAAGTGCTTAGAAATTGAAAAACAACACAACAGACAAAATACCAAATTAGTGCACAAAAGAATTCAGGAACTTACTAATAAAAGAACAAGTACATCAACAGGCTGTCTAAAAACTAAAGATGGCAAAATCATAATAGAAAAAGATCAGATTCTACATGTATGGACAGATTATGTGAAAGACCTGTATAATGATAACAGAGATGAACAGTATGATATTAGATTCAATAATGAAGGACCAGCAATTTTAAAGATGGAGGTTCAAAATGTTCTTAAGCATATGAAAGCTGGCAAGGCCCCCGGTGCAGATAATATCACAACAGAAATGATTAAAGCTTTAGAAGAATTTGGTCTAGAGCAAGTCACTAGACTGCTGAACACATTATATGATACTGGAGATATACCTTCTGAATTATGTAATTCTGTATTTATTGCAATCCCAAAGAAATCAGGAACCTTAGAATGTGATCAACATAGAACAATTAGTATAATGAGTCACATCACAAAGATTTTGTTACGAATTATCATGCAAAGAGTGAGGAAGAAAATACAACCTGAAATAGGGGAAGAACAATGTGGTTTTGTAGAAGGAAAGGGTACAGTAAATGCTGTGTATATGCTGCGAACAGTTATTGAACGTGCTTTAGAAGTAAACAAGGATATTCATCTTTGCTTTATTGACTACACAAAGGCTTTTGATAGAGTTAGACATGTCAACATTGTGGATATGCTTGCAGATCTACAAATTGATGGGAAAGACATTAGACTTATAAAAAACATATATTGGAAACAACAAGCTGCCATAAGGATTGATAATGAAGTAGGACAATACCAACCTATTAAGAGAGGTGTTAGGCAGGGATGTGTAATGTCTCCAGATCTTTTTTCCCTATACAGTGAAAATATTTTCAGAAATGTAGAAGACCTAAATGGAATCAGCATTGGAGGACGAAACATAAATAACATTAGATATGCAGATGATAGAGTACTAATTGCAGACAATGTACAGGATCTGCAACAATTAGTAGACTCAGTTGTTGTACACAGTGAGCAACTGGGGTTAGAATTAAATTGTAAGAAGACACAGGTTATGGTCATCACTAGGAAGAACGAAGTACCACAATGTAATATACAAGTAAATAGGAATATTCTTCAACAAGTGAATCGGTTCAATTATCTCGGAACAGTCATAACATCTGATGGCAGATGCCTTGAAGAGATTAGAACAAGAATCGCCATTGCGAAAGTAGCCTTTAGCAAGATGAAAAACATTCTGACCAATAAAATGATGTCAATTGGAACGAGAAAAAGAGTGTTGAGGGGATACATAAAAGTAGTAGTAGGGGATCTCTATCCCTCGGAATGTGGCATATTTTGTGGTATGAAATGTGTCATAAAATGTGGTATGACGCGTGGTATGACGATGCCGTGTGGTATGAAGATTCATACCACCCGGTCGAATATTCTTCGTGTTTTTCCTATATGTTTTTTGATTGTCTGTGGGTTAAAAAAGAATTTAAATGGCCTGTAAATTATGCAATGTAGTTGGTGATATTAATCATGTGTAACAAAGGAAAAGGTTGAACTAGGTGGGCAGGTTAAGTGAAGATGAGTTCTATAACAGCGGCGGCAGGTTTGCTAATTGATTCAGAAGAGGTCAGCCGGTGTAATGAATTAATTACTTCCCGTTTTGTATAGACGCTTGCATAATCGATAGGTGTGGGCAGGCTGTTACGGGTTGATGTATTTGTATCTTTGGTAAGATCGGCGAACAACTGTCAGCAAAAAGTCGATATTGCCGGCAGTTGAATATCAGTGTCGGGGTCGAGGGAGGTCGCTGGTGCCATCTGTTTTTAATCAAGGGCGATGTCGGAATAAAATAATAAGCGCAAAGAACGAGGTGTGGGGTGGGTTGGTAAGTGGCGAAAGATGGCGGGGGTGCGTAGTTGGTCATAGTGGGATATCACCAATGTGTAACTGGGGGTTCTAGTTACTGCCATTACGCTTGACAGGTTCGAATCTCACTGTGTGGTTGGTATGTGCGGGGTGGTGGTCGAGTATGTAACGGAGCTAGGTTATATCATTGGTGGTTCGAATCACGCTGCAGGGCGATAAGGGTGTCCACCCTAGGCGGAGTTTTCTAAGAGTATATTAAGACGTAAATGTATAACAAGGATGTCTAGTTGCCGCCTTAGCGCTAGACAGGTTCGAGTCCTACTGTTTGGTGGGATAGTGTGGCAGTGGCCGAGTATTTAACTGAGCTAGGTGGTGTCACTGACGGATCGAATAACGCCCATGGTCGCTAACTATACCCAACATAGGCGCCAGAGAAGCGAATCACGATGTGTCGCTTTGCATTCTCCTCAGAAACGTCAGTTCCACAGCCAGCAGATTCAGCGGGACTGCTCATTGTCTTCACATCCATACACAAGAACAGGCTCTATGTATCCCCTCAACACTCTTTTTCTCGTTTCAATTGACATCTTTTTATTGGTCAGAATGTTTTTCATCTTGCTAAAGGCTACTTTCGCCATGGCGATTCTTGTTCTAATCTCAGCAAGGCATCTCTCATCAGTTGTTATGAATGTTCCGAGATACTTGTATCTATCTACTCACTTGTTTCAGAATATTCCCATTTACATGTATATTACATCGTGGTATTTCGTTCTTCATAGTGACAATCATAACCCGTGTCGTTTTATAATTTAATTCTAACCCTAGTTGTTCACCGGGTGCAACAACCGCCTCTACTAAATATTGCAGATCCTGCGTAGTGTCTGTTGATTACATAAATTATATGAAGGCAGTTCACAAGTTAAATTAGAGGAAGACATTTTATTACAGAAATTAAATGAAGACATTTGACTAGAAATATTTAATAAAATGACGAAAAAACGGAGATCTACCGGCGTGAGAAAAGCTTATAAGTATGTTAATGGCAGTTCCTGTGAACATATTTACCAGAAGCATTCTGCATAGTATATGCATATTTAGCTTTAAGGTGAAATCAATACTGCTGTACCGATCGGAAACAAGAAAAACGAATAAAACAACTACTAATAAACAACAAACATTCATTAACGGGTGCCCACGTAGTTCATCCTTCGCGTTCATGTCTCATTCAACAATTAGTATAATGACTGAAGTCAAATTTGCGGCTTCAAAATAGGTGTTCATAGCATATTTATATATGAAGATATATATTCAAGGTGATTTTAAAGGACAAATTTCCTCATGTCACACGCTGCAAAAGACATATTTCGCTCAAACTTAAACATTAAGAGTGGAAAAGAGTATGTTGTAGATACTGTTTTTTTCCTTTGTTTCTAGTGGGACTTGGTAATTTGTTGTTCTATCTGGGCATGGTATGTATATTTTCACCACATCTTCACTGATGTTTTTTCATCTTGTCTGCTCATTGCCCACGCTTCACAGTCATACAAAAGTACAGATTCTATGAAAGACAGAGACAATTTGTGAATAAACAAAATGACAAATCGGAGGTCAGCTAACATGTACGTATTTGTAAATAAGGATACACAGCGATGTCTATTATATAACGATAACAGAGGTATTTAGTTGTAGAAAACTACCGTGCCTCCCAGGCAAACAGAGGTGGAATAGTGACTATGTTTAGATTAGCTGTGATGGCACCAGCTGGAGATATTAATCAGATACTTGGTACCCAGTGAAGATGACACGATAAACGAGGCGGTATAGGCCGCGTGGCCCTGAACAAAACCAACAATGAAACAAAAATGGTAATGAAACGTTGCGTCTCCGCGAAGCATTATTTTAGAAACCAAAGATTACAATCGATCTGAGAGGGTAATAATAGACAGTCTAAGCCTACCAGAAAGAGGTGTCTTATACAGTGGGTACCAACGACAGACAGCTGGTCAAGAAGAACAATACGGGTCTAGAGGGAACCATAGATCATATGGAGGTAACAGCTGCGATTCCGACGGGGTTGTGTGGCGGAAATATTGGTGTTTTTAATTAGCTGTGATGGAGTTTACATCTCCGATCAACAGGTTTTGAGAGGACTAAATAAACCGTAGTTTAAAGAATTCAAGTACATTATTACAAGTTAAATTACATAATAAAATAAATACAGTGATATGTATAAAATTATAAAAAACAAAAAAGAAGAAAACACCAGTGTTACATTAGCAAATAAGTGAAAAACACAACGGTATGAATACGTTGGTGTATTAGATACATACAAATGGTACACACAACATGCCATTATGTCAGCGTGACCGCTATCTGTTATATATTGCGACCAAAATACACCGATCGCCTCTCACGTCAGCGTAACAGACTAACACTTAAACCAAGCGCCCACTATCTGTTCTATATTGTTGCCAACAATTATGTGCATGCCGCCATCTTTCGACGTGAGTTTGATTGATGAAGCCTGTCAGGAAACAACCATAGATACATAGTAAAAGTGACGTGAGAATACAAATCCAAGCGTATTGACTCTCGGTGTATCGTTATTCACGTATCGTTTCCTGTTTCCTGCTCCAGTCTATTGTTGTAAAATCTTACCAAAGCGGACACTGTGGACCAAATCTACACGAATGAAGTAGGATAGATGCGGTTGTCATATGTGTCTTATAGGGCTTGGTCATTAGTTTTTAAAACTTATCGATGGAAGAGAAGGACCCTTACACTACAAACAGAATAAACATTTACACTAATAATACCCATAACAAACACATGACCATCTACACTGGCTGTGACAAAAGTGACAGTCTGCTTAGAGAAAACAGCGAATTTTCAACGAAAACATAGTCTGTGTGTTATCTCCTTGGAAACGTAAATCTGGTTATATTTAAATCACCCTATGCATTCATGTCCCCCATGAAACTAATGTAATGTCTGAAGAAGTCAAATTTTGAGGCTTCAAAATATGTTTTCGTAGTATATGTATATATGAATATATATATATATACATGTGTTTTCTAACAACAAATGTCCGCATGTCGCGCTTTACATCCATACACAAGTATAGGTTCTATGAACGACACAACACCTACAAGTTACTAAGATTGGCACTGGGTTACCAACAACATTTGCGTCTAGAGTCAATACAACAGGACAAGACAATGCTTTTTTCGGCCTCTGATTGAGAACAACAGATATAAACGTAATTATGCAATTACCTCTTTACCATAGTACCGAGAAAGTTAAAAATATCATTTTAAATACGCTGACGACCATAGTAACACAACCAGTTAATTCTGCTTGCTCACTTTGTGTATTACCCACACCTACTATAGATTGCAGAAAATACTCATTGTCTACAACCAAGCTGAAAAATATCGGTAAAAATTATAAATGCCTCGTCCGATTTCATAAAAAGAAGGAAATAATGTTAGCCAAATGTGAAAATATCGGTCAAACTTCTAAATGGCTCATCAAAACTTATAAAAAGTAGGAAAATTTGTTAACCTAATGAGAAAAATATTGACCCTGTAAAGAAATATTTACAACAAAATTATAAAAATTAGGAACATTTGTTAACCTAATGAGAAAAAATATCGACCAAAGAGAGCAATATTTCATCTAATCTTATAAAAAGTAGGAACATTTGTCAGCCGAAATGGGGAAAAGGTCGGTCAAATATATAAATATCTCAACAAATTATAAAACGTAGGAAACAATAGTGGTCAAAGACAGAAATATCTCATCCGAAATTATAACAAGTAAGAAAATATACTAGTAAAATCAAGAAACATGTCGGCCGAAGTAATACAATAGGCAGAACGAGGGACAAACTTATAAATATTTCATTCAAACTTATAAAGACTATGATAAAATGTTAGCCAAATCAAATAACAGGCTGACCAAACTTAATTAGATCATCCAACCTTATAAATAGTAGGACAATTTGTTAGCCAAATAGGCAAAATATTGGTCAGATACACAAATATCTCAATCAATTTTATAAAAAGTAGGAGAAAAGGCTAGTCAAACTAATAAAAATGGTGGCCAAATACATAAATATCTCAACGAAAATTATAAAAAGTAGGAAAATTGTAAGTCAAATGTAAAAAATATGGGGCAAATAGGAAATCATATTAACCAAATGGGAAAAATATCGCTCAAACTTATAAATAACGCGTCCAAACTTATAAAAAGTAGGAAAATGTGTCAGCCGAATGGTGAAAATATTGCTCAAATTAAGAATCATGTCGACCGAAGTAGGAAAATACGTGATTCAATGTATAAAAACGTTGGGTAAATACAGAAATATGTCAACCAAACTGATAAAAATCTCCGCCAAACTTATGAAATGTAGGAACATTTGTTAACCAAAAAGGGAAAATGTCGGCCAAATACAGAAATAGCTCCACCAAACTTATGAAAAGTAGGAACATTTGTTAACCAAATGGAAAAAATAAAAAAAATATATTGGCCATGTAAAGAAATAGCGCATCCAAATTGACAAAATATAGGAAACTTTATTAGCCAAAGGTGAAATCTATTGACCAAGTAAATAAATTCCTCGTCCAACCCCATAAAAGGTAGGAAAATTTCTTACCCAAATGTGAAAAAGATCCGCCAAACTTATAAATGTCTCATCCAAACTTATAAAAAGTAGGAAAACAATACTAGCCAAATCAACTAAAAGGCTGACCAAACTTATAAATATATCATCTAAACTGACCAAAGTAATAAAAATATTGGGTAAATATAGAAATATGTCGACCAAACTTTTACAAATCTCCGGTATATTTATGAAAAATAGGAAATTTTGTTAACTAAATGTGAAAAAATATCGACCAAACTTATAAAAAGCTCTGCCAAACTTATGAAAAGTAGGAAACTTTGTTAACCCACACGAAGACAATTATTAACCAAAGATAGAAAAATATCGACCTAAATAGGAAAATTTGTTAGCCAAATGGGAAAAATATTGGCCAAGTAAACACATATTTCAACCAAACTTATAAATATGTCATCCAAATTTACAACAACAACCAAAAAAAAAAAATAGGAAAATTTGTCGACCAAGTAAGAAAATATATTACCAAAACTGGAAAAGATACTAATCAAAGTGAGAAAAATACCAACCAAACTAAGAAATATGTATGGTAAGGTAAGAAAAAAGTTGGCCAAAGTAATAAATACGCTAGCCAAAGGAAAAAATATTAACCATAAGGAGAAAAAATTATAGCAAACTAAGAAATTTGCTTTCACAACTTGTCGAATTGCCCTAACAACTACCCCGTTTGCTTTCACAACTTATCAAATTGACCAATTAACCACACAAATTCCCCACTGACTCTCACAATTTTACCACTTGCCATTACAACGTGTCGACTCCCGCTCACAATTTACCCAAAGGGGTTTACTATAGGTATTATATATCCACAATCAAGCGCTCTCACACTCACAAGAATAACGAAATACTGGGATCTAAGCCTGTTTTTAATCAATTTCTTTGTTTGCAGTCAAAGCATAGAAATTCCGCCAACCACCTTGTTGTTGAAGTATCCAAGGACTTAGTTTATCAGCCATATATTCGCCTACAGATGTAGCGAAGTCCTCTTCCAGGTCTTGGACATTCACATCGGCGTTGTAAGAATTATCAACCAGATGCTTACCCAGACGCATGCCAAAGGTAAACAGCATAATTATTCTCCCATAGTTGATGACGTTATCACCAAATAATTAATCACTGACTAAAACAAAGACTTGGAAAACACGTTCGGGCTTGATACTGTCTTCTAGTCTCGTGAACAACACAGATTGTTGTTTGGCTATTTGACCGACTAAACCAGACAACGTCGAGTTATTTGCCTTTTTGGAATTGTAGGAACTAATAGTAGTCAGCGCCATATTCACCATCTCGCTATGAACTTGTTTCAAGTCAATCGTTGCTTGTGTCATTATTATACTGATAACTAACGTTCATCAAAAGATGTCTAGCAGTAAAACTGCTGATCCACTATTGTGAAAAGGTGCAAAGTGGTCAAAATGGATAATAACATAATACTTGTATAAAGAGATGGACTCGTCTCTTCTGGTTGGTCAAATTACCCAACCTACTGGAGATAAAACGGTTGTCACCGAAACCACTAGACGCGTATTTTAGACAAGGGATGTGCTTATCGATCAGTATGGTCACTGTTAATTAAAATTTAAAACGTAAAGTTCGACAAGAACATCCCTTACATTAGTTTTCATGGGGGACATGAATGCATAGGGTGATTTAAATATAACCAGATTTACGTTTCCAAGGAGATAACACACAGACTATGTTTTCGTTGAAAATTCGCTGTTTTCTCTAAGCAGACTGTCACTTTTGTCACAGCCAGTGTAGATGGTCATGTGTTTGTTATGGGTATTATTAGTGTAAATGTTTATTCTGTTTGTAGTGTAAGGGTCCTTCTCTTCCATCGATAAGTTTTAAAAAACTAATGACCAAGCCCTATAAGACACATATGACAACCGCATCTATCCTACTTCATTCGTGTAGATTTGGTCCACAGTGTCCGCTTTGGTAAGATTTTACAACAATAGACTGGAGCAGGAAACAGGAAACGATACGTGAATAACGATACACCGAGAGTCAATACGCTTGGATTTGTATTCTCACGTCACTTTTTACTATGTATCTATGGTTGTTTCCTGACAGGCTTCATCAATCAAACTCACGTCGAAAGATGGCGGCATGCACATAATTGTTGGCAACAATATAGAACAGATAGTGGGCGCTTGGTTTAAGTGTTAGTCTGTTACGCTGACGTGAGAGGCGATCGGTGTATTTTGGTCGCAATATATAACAGATAGCGGTCACGCTGACATAATGGCATGTTGTGTGTACCATTTGTATGTATCTAATACACCAACGTATTCATACCGTTGTGTTTTTCACTTATTTGCTAATGTAACACTGGTGTTTTCTTCTTTTTTGTTTTTTATAATTTTATACATATCACTGTATTTATTTTATTATGTAATTTAACTTGTAATAATGTACTTGAATTCTTTAAACTACGGTTTATTTAGTCCTCTCAAAACCTGTTGATCGGAGATGTAAACTCCATCACAGCTAATTAAAAACACCAATATTTCCGCCACACAACCCCGTCGGAATCGCAGCTGTTACCTCCATATGATCTATGGTTCCCTCTAGACCCGTATTGTTCTTCTTGACCAGCTGTCTGTCGTTGGTACCCACTGTATAAGACACCTCTTTCTGGTAGGCTTAGACTGTCTATTATTACCCTCTCAGATCGATTGTAATCTTTGGTTTCTAAAATAATGCTTCGCGGAGACGCAACGTTTCATTACCATTTTTGTTTCATTGTTGGTTTTGTTCAGGGCCACGCGGCCTATACCGCCTCGTTTATCGTGTCATCTTCACTGGGTACCAAGTATCTGATTAATATCTCCAGCTGGTGCCATCACAGCTAATCTAAACATATTCACTATTCCACCTCTGTTTGCCTGGGAGGCACGGTAGTTTTCTACAACTAAATACCTCTGTTATCGTTATATAATAGACATCGCTGTGTATCCTTATTTACAAATACGTACATGTTAGCTGACCTCCGATTTGTCATTTTGTTTAATAATAGCTGCAAATTGTCTCTGTCTTTCATAGAATCTGTACTTTTGTATGACTGTGAAGCGTGGGCAATGAGCAGACAAGATGAAAAAACATCAGTGAAGATGTGGTGAAAATATACATACCATGCCCAGATAGAACAACAAATTACCAAGTCCCACTAGAAACAAAGGAAAAAACAGTATCTACAACATACTCTTTTCCACTCTTAATGTTTAAGTTTGAGCGAAATATGTCTTTTGCAGCTTGTGACATGAGGAAATTTGTCCTTTAAAATCACCTTGAATATATATCTTCATATATAAATATGCTATGAACACTTATTTTGAAGCCGCAAATTTGACTTCAGACATTATACTAATTGTTGAATGAGACATGAACGCGAAGGATGAACTACGTGGGCACCCGTTAATGAATGTTTGTTGTTTATTAGTAGTTGTTTTATTCGTTTTTCTTGTTTCCGATCGGTACAGCAGTATTGATTTCACCTTAAAGCTAAATATGCATATACTATGCAGAATGCTTCTGGTAAATATGTTCACAGGAACTGCCATTAACATACTTATAAGCTTTTCTCACGCCGGTAGATCTCCGTTTTTTCGTCATTTTATTAAATATTTCTAGTCAAATGTCTTCATTTAATTTCTGTAATAAAATGTCTTCCTCTAATTTAACTTGTGAAATGCCTTCATATAATTTATGTAATCAACAGACACTACGCAGGATCTGCAATATTTAATAGAGGCGGTTGTTGCACCCGGTGAACAACTAGGGTTAGAATTAAATTATAAAACGACACGGGTTATGATTGTCACTATGAAGAACGAAATACCACGATGTAATATACATGTAAATGGGAATATTCTGAAACAAGTGAGTAGATAGATACAAGTATCTCGGAACATTCATAACAACTGATGAGAGATGCCTTGCTGAGATTAGAACAAGAATCGCCATGGCGAAAGTAGCCTTTAGCAAGATGAAAAACATTCTGACCAATAAAAAGATGTCAATTGAAACGAGAAAAAGAGTGTTGAGGGGATACATAGAGCCTGTTCTTGTGTATGGATGTGAAGACAATGAGCAGTCCCGCTGAATCTGCTGGCTGTGGAACTGACGTTTCTGAGGAGAATGCAAAGCGACACATCGTGATTCGCTTCTCTGGCGCCTATGTTGGGTATAGTTAGCGACCATGGGCGTTATTCGATCCGTCAGTGACACCACCTAGCTCAGTTAAATACTCGGCCACTGCCACACTATCCCACCAAACAGTAGGACTCGAACCTGTCTAGCGCTAAGGCGGCAACTAGACATCCTTGTTATACATTTACGTCTTAATATACTCTTAGAAAACTCCGCCTAGGGTGGACACCCTTATCGCCCTGCAGCGTGATTCGAACCACCAATGATATAACCTAGCTCCGTTACATACTCGACCACCACCCCGCACATACCAACCACACAGTGAGATTCGAACCTGTCAAGCGTAATGGCAGTAACTAGAACCCCCAGTTACACATTGGTGATATCCCACTATGACCAACTACGCACCCCCGCCATCTTTCGCCACTTACCAACCCACCCCACACCTCGTTCTTTGCGCTTATTATTTTATTCCGACATCGCCCTTGATTAAAAACAGATGGCACCAGCGACCTCCCTCGACCCCGACACTGATATTCAACTGCCGGCAATATCGACTTTTTGCTGACAGTTGTTCGCCGATCTTACCAAAGATACAAATACATCAACCCGTAACAGCCTGCCCACACCTATCGATTATGCAAGCGTCTATACAAAACGGGAAGTAATTAATTCATTACACCGGCTGACCTCTTCTGAATCAATTAGCAAACCTGCCGCCGCTGTTATAGAACTCATCTTCACTTAACCTGCCCACCTAGTTCAACCTTTTCCTTTGTTACACATGATTAATATCACCAACTACATTGCATAATTTACAGGCCATTTAAATTCTTTTTTAACCCACAGACAATCAAAAAACATATAGGAAAAACACGAAGAATATTCGACCGGGTGGTATGAATCTTCATACCACACGGCATCGTCATACCACGCGTCATACCACATTTTATGACACATTTCATACCACAAAATATGCCACATTCCGAGGGATAGAGACCCCCTACTACTACTCATAAAGCCTGTTCTTTTGTATGGATGTGAAACTTGGACAATGTGCAGTCAAGCAGAAAAACATCTGATGGCTGCAGAAATGTGGTTTCTGAGGAAAATGCAAAGAATACCATGGACAGATAGAAAAACCAATGACCAAGTACTACAAGAGACAAATGAAAATCGTAGATTGATTAGAGAAATTAGACGTAGACAGTCAAAATTTTTTGGACATGTTATGAGAAGAAATGGACTGGAGAACTTAGTGACAGCTGGCAAGATCGAAGGGAACAGACCAAGAGGAAGACCGATAGGAAAATACCTGGATGGCCTGGCCACATGGCATGGACGAGACAGGAACACTGAGCTGATCCACGACGCTGGTGATCGAGTGAAATGGCGAATCATGACAGCCCACGCTTTCCGGCATGGCACATGATTGATTGAATTATATGTATAAAGATTGAGCACAACCCACTACTGGCAACGCTGATCGTATTCGGGCACGAACCTTAAGCCTTGTCTTTGTCAGATTGGAAACACTAGATTCGAGTTTCGCTCTCATTTGAGCTCGTCAATAGTGCATATCCCTGACTGGACCAGGGATCGAGCTCCGGATCACTGCGGAATACGATCAGCGTTGCTAGTAGTGAGTTGTGCTAAGTCTTTACACCTCAAATCCCGATTATATGAATGCCATTCTTCTTCTTCTTCTTCTTCTTCTTCTTCTTCTTCTTCTTCTTCTTCTTCTTCTTCTTCTTCTTCTTCTTCTTCTTCATTGTCTTCTTCTTCTTCTTCCCGTCCTCCTCCCCCTCTTCTTCTTTTTATCTTCGAATGGAGCATAGGCCCTTAACCAAACTACGGCAAGCTCTGCTATCCTTGGCCTCTCCCACGGTTCTGTCTGTTTCTCTTCTCTGTATGTTTTTATGTCTTCCTCCATTTCCTATGATAATGCGTTGGAGAAAAGGATGTTCTAAATCTACAATTATAAACAACAGACTGGGATTCTCTAATGAGTAGTAATTTTGTTTTTCATTTTCTCATTTTCTTTTCATTGTTCTCATTTTTCTTCTTGTATCTGTCAATTCTTCTCATCCTGTTCTTATGCATTAATGTAGTCACGGCTTCATCTTCCACGTGTTTAAATACTGTGTTTTGTGTATTTGTGTGCTGATGAAGCCTAGTCGCCGCAACGTCCTGTTTTCCTAAATATTCTGTGAAGCTGAATTACTTCGTGTTATTTTATTTTGTTGACATTTCCACAGCTTCGCGTAGTTCTGCTAATTTTTAAAAATACTTTTGATAGAGCCGGCTCCCTGGTCGAGGGGTTAGCAGCTTTCTCCGTTAACCCCGAATACTCTCGAGGTTGACGTGAGCGCACGAGAATTAGAAGTGGTTCGAGTCGCGCCAGTGACTTATGAGAGTATGGAGCCGGTCGCTCAGAAAGTCATGGCGTGCTGATGAGCGTAATCTAGCCTAGGAATCAACATACAGCTGAAAGATGCTGGTGTTGACCGCAATATCCTGAAACAGGATGGAAACGCGGGGGAATAAAAATTTTTTGATAGGTTTGCCAATTATGTGCCCTATCCAGCGCCAATATATTCACCTTTTTTTCCGCTGCCTTTGAACCCAAGCGTAGTCCACAGAGGTGCTGTAACTTCTAGTGTACTGAACCGGTTTTTGCCTGTGAATAAACTTTCCCAATTACCAGTGTCCCTCGGCATCACGCGAACCCACCCTGACTTCAGAAATACTTGTAATTTACACCCTCAAGTCAAGGACGAAAGGTCAACTTGTTAGTCCAACTGATCCGTGTAGGGGTTGAACCCGCTACCTCGGCATCAGCGCACTGGATGTGTAAGAATAAGCGCTGTTATATATTCCGCCGTGCCGAGCCCCACAGCGTGAATGATAACTGCCTTGACTAGAATGATTTGGAAGGTAAAGAACTGTAACACTGTAACTTATCATGCATGCCGTATGATGCCATTACGGAAGGGGTGGCTTGTTGTTGGCTCCCCAATCCTGTAGAAAACTGCCGACAAAGGACGGGTAACACACACGCGTGTTACCTTCAATTACATTTACCGGTTATATTAAGCCCACACAATCAGGTAAACTCACGAGTATTCCAGCTACGTAATTACTGTTGTGTGGTTCAATTGAAACGAGAAAAAGAGTGTTGAGATGCTACATAGAACCTGTACTTTTATATGGATGTGAAGCTTGGACAATGAGCAGTCAGGCTGAAAAACATCTGATGGCTGTAGAAATGTGGTTTCTGAGGAAAATGCAAGAATACCATGGACAGCCAGAAAGACGAATCAATAAGTTCTTCAAGAAACAAATGAAGATCGTAAACTGATTAGAGACATTAGACGTAGACAGTCACAATTTTTTGGGCATGTTATGAGAAGAAATGATTTGGAGAACATGGTGACAATTGGTACGATCGAGGGGAACAGACCAAGGGGAAGACATAGAAGCAAGTACCTGGATGGCTTGGCCTTGTGGCATGGTCGAGACAGAAACACGAAGCTGATCCACGACTCTGGTGATCGAGTAAGATGGCAGAACATGAACGCACATGCTTACCGGCATGGCACATGATGGATGGATGGAATTACTGTTTGTTGACACAGGAAACTCATGGGCTGAATCTTTGATTTATGAAGTTGCAGGATGTTGTAATTAACCCCAACCCCAACTTGATTTACTAACATGAGAATAGGTTTACATTAAATTCTCTGCAGAAGCGATTCCACAACCAAAGGTGACTATCTACGTCTAATTCTAATTTTCATTTGTTTCTTGAGATACTGTTGCATTTCTTCTTCCGTCGATCAATGGCATTTTTTGCACTTTCCTCAGAAACCACATTTCCACTGCCATTAGATATTTCTCAGCTTAATAGTTGCATTTTTTTTTTTTGCATATCCTTTACAGGACATCGCTGTCAACAGCAGCATCTTTCAGCTGTCTGTTGATTTCTTGGCAAGATTACGCTCAGTAGTTTTAATAGTTGCATACGCAAATTAAATTAGAGTAACTGCGGTAAAACTGCGTAATTAAAACATAGCATGAAAAACACGAACAGTGCGAGGTCATGTTTGTCAAAACACAATTACAAAACCGCGAGGACACTGCGGTGATAAGTCGCTTTAGCAAAAACAACAAAACCAATTTAAGATAAAGATATACATGACGCTAATATAACTACAATATATGCTACAAATTAAATGCATTGTAAAAGATTCAATGCCAAATAAAAGTAGGTCTAGACCAAACAAAAATGAACGGTGGAAAATGGGAAGCAAGGGTGTCTCACAGTTATGACTTAAAAGTTGTTAATACGATAACAGACATGTTGTATTGTAACTCAAATTAAAGGGGGTTGGATAGGGAAAAGTACTGTTTATAAGCCCAGGTACGGGAAGTAGCTTCAGACGATTAATCATCTCATGTCACTTAATCAATTAAGAGCGATTTTCTCCGTGAATTTCGCAATGGATTAGACAAACAAAAGGTACTGACGCAGAAAACGTAGTTGCCTTTAATTGTTTGCCTCTGGAGATGTGTTGTCGATGTTGGAAAACAATCGTGATGATCACGTTTTGTTTCCCGAGGATGATTAACTGCCAGGGATCACGGATGTCCGAGATGATGAACACGTGATGACATGAACTGTCTCCACTGGTCGCCCCAGTACAGAGTACTGTCCAGGTGAGGGGGACAGGTCATAAAGGGTTCATTTAAGATACAACCAGGCTAAAAGAGTTAACCTGTTTGTTAGGGAAATATTCTTAGGTAAAGGTTTCAAACTTTCTCCGTAATCCCGTATACTCTCGTAAGTGACGTGACATGCGCGAGAATTAGTAGCTATTCTCTCCGCGTCGGTAACTTACGGGGTATTTGAGCCAGTCGCTCAGAAAGCAATGGCAAACTACTGAGCGTAATCTTGCCAAGAAATCAACAATCAGCTGAAATATGCTGATGTTGACAGCGATGTCCTGTAAAGGATATGCGAAAAAAGGTTTCAAACCAAGTTGACATGATACATGGCAGCTATGGACATGGCCCTGTTTTCTTCTTGTTCAGACGCCACTGGAGGCGTGATGCAGTCAGCAAAATCGAGGCCACCTTACTGCCCATCACATTTCCTTGTTCATAGATAGACCAAGACTCAAATGGGCACCAAGAAATGACTTGGGAAGTAAAAGTGGACTGCGAGATACTCCCAACACCACCCACCCCACGCCGACTGGTCTATACAAACATGCCTTCAGCATCATATACCCAATGCACTTTAAGACGTACATAAGGGCTCTTCTCTGTGACTTTATTTTGCAATTCCTGGGACCCATGTTGGGATGCAGTTATTATCAACCCCGTCACCTGCCCACCCTGTATATCAAATATACGGAGCACCAGTTGGGTGTTTTACCCAGGACATGCTGGTGAGTTGGGAAACGAGCAGGCAGACAGGTTGGCAGGGTCTGTACTTCTGTGTGGGGCTTTAGTACACGACAAGGCAGGTGGATAAGGCACTTAACAAAAATTAGTTGCATACCCTTTAGAAAATGTGGCAGTCAACCCCAACATTTTATGGGTGTTTATTATTTCATGGCAAGTTTATATTTAGTAGTTTGCCATTGCTTTCTGAACGACCAGAACTCATACCATTGTATGAAAGTCAGTGCAAGGCGGTCTGCTGTCACCCACAGCTGTGTTTCGAACGCGGTGTGCGGGATTACGAATCGGGTTCATAAACCTTTCGCCACAATGACGGATCCTTTGGAATCTAAGTATAGAGTGGAAGAACAGATACACCAGTAGAGTGGAAGAACAGATACACCAGTAGAGTGGAAGAACAGATTCACCAATAGAGTGGAAGAACAGATACACAAATAGAGTGGAAGAACAGATACACCAATAGAGTGGAAGAACAGATATACCAATAGAGTGGAAGAACAGGTACACCACCATGGCCTGGAGAGAATGGTGCAGCAGGAAGTGTTCAGATAATCTGGCCGACATTCAGTACTCCGGGGAAAGGCCAGACGGAGACGTAATCATATCGTAACTGGCAATTGGATTCTCGATTCAGCGCTGGTTGTTGAAGATGACAACAGATTGCGTGTGGGAATATCCCCATGACAGGCGTGAACCGAAAGACAGAGTTTGGTAGCGAACCCTTGACCTTCGGAGCGCGAGGCAGTGAGTTTAACCACTTCGCCACAAGACTCCTGGTGATAATATCTATACCACACCGGCTACCGTTACTTTCCAAAACATTTACAGGTAACCATTTTAGGATGGGTCGATTTGGGGGAAGTAGGTTAACTTTACCAAAACTCCATACTCGATAAGATTCGAACGTGTGATCACCACGCCGGCAGGTAAGCATGCTGACCAGAACATAGGGGCAAAATTTATAGTGTTCTCCTTCACCATCATGTCACTGACTTTACATTTGTGCCTACGCATATGTTTGATATTACTCCCGTAGAAGAGCCCAATTGGAAGCGGTCAAGCCTGATCCTATTGCCAGGAAATGCGACCTAAAGACTAAATGTTGTAGCAGGACAGACCAGATCCTAAGCCTTTGTCTGCAACTGGTGTAGGATCAACTCCAACAGCGAACAGTTAGAGCACTGCTTTGCTGTTCCGGCAAACTTCTGCAGCGTGTCTTGTTCCAGATGTTTTGGTGTTACCTTTCCTCTGGAGTAAACTAGGCTTGTCAAGAGAGGGACCACGCTGTGTGGGCAACACATGGTCTCTTCAACTCAGCCCAAACTTTATGTTATGGAAAGATACAACTCCATTCCTGGTCTCTGTCATGTGTTGTAGTTGTTATGCCTGTTTTCAAGCACAATGTAACAAACTATCATTTGCCAAGACCGCAAGGTGCCAGTCCATTACTCTCAGTGTGTATTAATTTGTACGGAACTTCGAAGTTCAATGTAATTTTGGGACCTGGAGGACTTTGAAACTCTTTATCAAATGCACCAAAATAAAAATCCAAAGTATACTCAGGGTAGTTCACGTCCTGCTGATCTGTTTTGTTCACACGGTCGTTACTTGTGTCCGTCGGTGATTGCGATGTTGGTAACGCTTGTCTTTCTGAAGAATTCGGTGGTCTTAATGATGGGCTGGGCATCGCGATTTTCAAATCTGGAGAAGCTGATGGTAATGATGTTGATAGATGAGGCATAATGTGTGACTCCGAAGAAGTGGACGGGTTTGATATTGGCAAAGGGCGCATGATTTTCTTCTTTGGGGACACTGATGTATTAAATGTGGATAGATGAGGCATAATGTACATCTCCGAAAAGTGGACGGATTTGATGCTGGCAGAGGACACACGGGACTCTTCTTTGGGGAGGTTGATGCCTTAAATGTTGATAGATGAGGTATGACGTCTTTCTCAGAAGAAGTGGACGGATTTGATGTTGGCAGAGGACACACGGGACTCTTCTTTGAGGAAATTGATGGATGCAATGTTGGTAGAGTAGGCGTGATGTTCCTCTCCAAAGAAGTGGACGGACTTGCTGTTGGCAGACGACACACAGCCTGCTTCTTTGGAGAAATTGATGGATTCAATGTTGGTAAAAAAGGCAGGACTTTCACATCGGAAAACGGCGGCGGATCTGAAGGTGGTAAGGAATACATGATGGTCGTATCTGGAGAAGTTAGTGTATCCGATGTTGATAGGGGAGGCATGATATTTACATCTGGAGACGTTGATGGATCTGAAGATGGCAGGGGAAACACGCTGTTCGTATCTGGAGAAGTAGATGGATCAGATGTTGGTTGGGAAAGCATGAATGTCATCATCTCTAACGACGCTGATGAATCTGATATGTGCACAGATGGTACTCGTCTTTTCTCTGAAAAAAAGGGTAAAAGATGCTAGGTTTGCATGACAGTGTTCTCAATAACAACAACATGAGCACCACTTCCAGCACCACACCAGCACCACACCAACAATAGTTACAACTACAGCTACAACAACAAGAATATCAACACCACAACCGCTAGCAACAACAATAACCACAACACCAGCTACAACAGTAGCTACATCAACAATAACAACAATATCAACACTACCACCACCACTAACAACAACAATAGCAACAGTATCAACACCACCACAACCACTAACAACAACCACCACAACAACAAGAATAGCTACAACAACAATAACAACACAAAACGCATGCAAGTGCTTAATAATCATTTAGCAATCTGTTTCTCCCTCACCACAAACCGCTTGGAGTATTATCTATCCTGCCCAGGTTCCCAGGTCCTACACATCTCCAAGCCTATGGTGTCTTTAATGTCCTAGGTTGGGATACTCAAGTTTCGCTCTCGTTTGAACTCGTCAGAAGTGCAGAATGTCTACTACGGCGTGTACTTCTTTGCAATGCGATCAATGGCGACTTTCTCCCAAGACGCAATATCAAAGCCTTTATCATTCATGTCCTAATTACACACATCTTTCTACCGTAGTACAGACTACTCTTTAATACGCGGTTTGATATTAGTTAATATTAATTGTCTTTTGATAAATTGGTTGTTTGTTGATAACGAGTCACCTAGGTTGGTAGACCGCCTCCTCTTCTCCCAGAAATTCTATCTTTTGTCAACGATCTTCCCAAACCACTGTGTCATTTAGCGTGGCCAAAGTGACTCAGTATTCGTTACATGATACAGTCCATGAGCCAGGTTTTTCCCAATGTTCAAGTCAAATGTCATCATTTTTCGTCTTCTTGATCCATGGTATTCTAAGAATATTTCTGGATTGCAGTTGATACGGATTGTAGATTATACTGACTGTAGATGATACAGATTGTAGATTATATTGATTGGATGGAGATGATATTGACTGTAGCTGATAATAAGTTTATTCGATACTAGTTGCATGCGTGCTCAATTCTTCACCCTTTGAAAAATAAAATTTGTTCGATCGTTCGTTAGTAAGTTCCTCCTTCATGGATTGCAATTTTCGGTTGACGAGTGATGTTTGCGTAATTTATCTTTGTTTTCCTTTTATATTCAGAAACAAGTTTTCATATTCAATGCGTCTTTTAAAACTCTTTAATTACTGGCACCTTGCCGTCTTAACAGACGATAGTTTGTTACATTGTGCTTCAAAAAAGGTTTTATAACTACAACCCATGGCGGTAGCGAATGTGACTGATCAGACCAAATGGCGCGGTAGATGCTCATCCACAATGGATACATGTGAACACATGGTCATTTACACAATCACGCACCATCTGACGTCTCACACGATCAGTGTGCGACCTATCTGCAATAATCTTCTACGTGATCTTTTCCCTCCATGCAATGCGATCTACGGCGACTTTCTCCCAAGATGCAATATCAATGCCTATATCATTCATGTCCTGATTGCACACATCTTTCTACCGTAGTACAGACTACACTTTAATGCTCGGTTTGATATAAGCTAATATTAATTTTCTTTTGATAAATTGGTTGTTTGTTGATAATGAGTCACCTACACAGCACACCGATACCCTCATACATGCACCAGCTCCCTCCCATAGATAACATAAGGAGAATCTCAGCGCAGTGCACGAACACTATAGCATCAGGGGGGATCTCAATGTTTGTTCCAGAATCCTGCTTCTATAAATATTCTTTGCCTTGGTTGATTTTGTTGTTGTTGTTGTTGTTGTTGAAATGTTGTCTATGCAGCAACAGTATCTCTCCGCTTACTACAAGATTTTAAACATGCAACGGGGGTCTTCGTGGCCTAGTGGTTAAACCGCCTGCATCACTCTCTGGAAGTCGTTGGTTCGTATCCAGACTCTAGCATTTGGTTCAAGAGTCCAGTTTGATACGAGACGCCTGGGGGTCATTGCTGGAGCTACAGAGTTCGTGCTGTGTGCGGCGCTTTCCGTAGGCAGCCCTGTGGAAGGAGATCGAACCATATGGGATAACACCAGGTGCAATGAAGTGACCCTATGACCTTTAAACTACCTAAGAAGCAACTAATAGTAAACACAGTTCTCCCTTTTATAAACAACATAATTGCGGTTCAGTGTTGATTTTAAAAGATACAGCAGACAATTAATCAAGAGACTAACAGGAACCACTTACTGATCACGACGACGGCGATCGTAGTTAAAACAACGCATCCAACCCCAGCTGCTGTACAACCAGTAACGAGATCAACTCTGACATTGTTGGTATCCTGGGTCATGCTAGATTTCCCTGGTTCGTTGGGTATAGCAGATTCTGTGATAGTATAAACAATTTTGGTTGAGCAATGTTAAAATATTATCGTATTATAACTGCGGCCAAGATTTTAACATTGCCCTTGCCTCTCTTCCCTATGATCTTTCCAGTTGTCACGATGTTCTCCAATGCCTCTCTCCTCATCACATGATGATAGAAAGCTGTTTGTTTCATTCTTATTGTTGAATATAATGTTCTAGTTGACCAAGTACATTAGGCTTAATTTTAAAATGAATTTGTATGAACTCCTATTTGCAGTCGATCGGTGCCTGTTTTATAGTGACGAGGGCAGACTGCAAAATCATCATGCAGCAGATAAAATATGAGCTTAAACACAAGCCAACACCGAAGTAATGCAAGTTAGCAGATCGCCTGGTCCACTAAGTACACAGATAAATGGCACATCTCTGAAACAAGTTAAAGAATTCAAATACCTTGTAAGTATGATCACAGAAGATGGCAGATTGGACAGAGAAATCGAAATCAGATGTCAAAAAGCTAGTGCACTTACATATCAACTATCACCCTTACTGAAACATCCAAATATACCCATGTTCGCAAAACGACAGATAATAAACAGCATATTCACACCAACCCTATGCTACCAATCTCAAACCAGGACTTTATTATCCAAATCACACTTTCGCAAAATCAACACCTGTGAGATGAGATTGTCAACTTAACAATCCGAGACCGAGTAAGAAATGTTATTATCAGACAAACTGTGGGATCAACACCTTGTGCCACATTTATTGAAAGACAGAAGATCAAATGGTTTGGCCATGTCATTAGAATGCAACAACAACAACTACCATTACTGGCCTTACATCAAAGATCATCTGCGACGAGAGCAAGTGGACGTCCAAGAAGATTGACATCAAAGACATTGTACAATCACACGGAATAACACTATCCATGCCACCCATTGGGCACTGGAATGCCAATTATTCCTCCACACAACGCTTGACAGCAAACGTGGAAGATGCTGATGATGATGATGTTTGTTGATGGCCCACTATTGTGCTATAAATACCCAAATGGTCCTTGACAGGTAAAAAAAGGTGTATTAAAACGTCAGTATCTTTTCCCTCTTGATAGAATTTGTTTGCAACATTTAGATTTAAAAGCCCCGGTTTTCTTTTTTAGTGTTGGGAAACGGTTGGTAATTTACATCCGCAACTTTCCACAAGAAAAATTTATGTCCGCATATGTTTACTTGTATGTAGTTCCCCGTGTTGTGGCACGGGTTTTCCATCCTGTTTTATCTCGTCCGTTGCTATGGCCAGGCTACTTTTGACTTCTGTTTCTGCTGTCACAACAATCGAAGTTTAAGACATTTGAATTTTTTGTTTTTCATTCTTTGTCGTAATCTTTTCTTGACATGTAATAATTTCCATGAACATTATCTTTATTTGTCCTTCTTCTTTCGATATTATCCCTCAATGAGACAGGGGCACTAGATCAACTCATTCCAACACTATCGCACACAGCTCCACCAATGTCCTTCCCATATTATATCGCAGCACTTCACCTGATCCACTCACTACCTGTGCTTCTTTCCCGATTCACACTTCTAGTACTCCACGTGTAACTTCCAGAAATGTCCCTGGCTGAGAGGAAGTCATTCTGATTTCCGGATTCCCAACGGCTTTCTCTGCAAGCGAATTACCTCTTCTATAAGAACCTCCTTTCCCCTTGCTGTCTTGGTTATTGTGTTCCTTATGTTTAGATTTGTTCATGTTGGGTTAGATTTTTCAGCTATAGTTATACAGCAGAATAGGGAACCCAGCCCACGCCCAACTCTCCTTAGTCGCATCACATGGCATGCATGACAGGTTCCAGTATATTACTTTCACATACAGAGGTTCTAGAAAATCTGGGAATGAAAAGAGAGTTGATGAAAGAAATAAAAAAGAGGCAAGTGAAAATTTCGGTCACGTTAAAAGACATACACACTTATAAAAACGATACTGGAGGGTAAAGTTAAAGGGAACCGAGCAAGAGGTAGACAACGAAACAAGCAGGAAGATAATACCAAGAGATAGACGAACAGAAGTCTTAGAGAACGAACAACCAAGGTGAGAGACAGACAGTGTTGGAGATCCACTGCAGCCAACCTTCATTATGGAGACGGCACACCTGATTGATTGACCGAGTGTATTGCTATTTTTATTACCTTAAGGCAGCACACCGGCGGAAACCTCACAGTGGCTCCTTACGACATGCATGGTAGTTTACAGCGTTACTATTCTTTACTTCCTTAGGTATCCCGGTAACACATGGTTGGAAACATCAGAAGTCTCCCCTTACGACATACATGGTAGTTTGCAGCGTTACTATTCTGTATTTCCCCATATGCTCCAGGTAAACACCCACGGAAGCCACATAAGTCGCTCCTTAGGACACACATAGTTACTATTCTTTACCTCCTTTACCTCCATGGTTCCGTTGTCCTGCTTCTGAGTTGAGTGAGTAGCGCGACATTGTGAGCTGCGAATTTAGTTTGGAATGTTTTTACATCTGTCCGCGGTTGTTGAATCGTGAACTGGATGTTCGGAGCGATGGCACTTGGAATTGACTGCGACTGCCTTATCGGTTCACGAGTGCATTTTTCTCGAAGACTCCTGGGGGTCGTCGCTGGAGCTACGGTGTTCGTGCTTTGTACGATGCATTCAACGGGCCGCCCCGCCGAAAGGGACCGAGCCATATGGGATAAATCCTAGGGCAAAGAAGTCGATCAGCACGACTTTTAATGCAGTAATGTGTGGCTGCTGGTTTTCTAGTGACTGCCGCTTCCATCGACGATGAACTGTATTTTCCGTGGAGGACTTTTGTGTTGGCATTCTGACGGAGGCATTATGCACAGTGTACCTGTGCGAGCTGTTGGCTGTCGAGACTCCTGTCTATTCCACTTTTCACATGGGGCAGTGAGAAGCATTTCATGTGATATTCACTGGCACATGAGAGGAGCATAATGGGGACGACCCGTTGCCGTGAAGTTGGAACCGCGACTAACTAACTATTCTTTACCTCCCAATAGAGTCCCGACAACACTCGGGAGGTGGTCCCTTTCACTTACCTACAGATATGTACTGTACTGTCTCAAAGATAGGAGTCGGGCACTCCCTGTTGTACAACATACTCTCAAGGCACACATCACAGCTGGCTTTTAACTGAGAGGACAAAGAAGAACAAGATACATCATCATCGAATGGCTTGCCGACAAGCGTGGTCAGTCATGTTACGCCATCTCACTCAATCACCAGAGTCATGGATCAGCTCTATGTTCTTGTCTTGACCATGCCACGAGGCCACGCCATCCAAGTATTTACTTCTCTGCCTTCCCCTTGTTCTTTTCCTCTCAGTTTTGCCAGTTGTCTTCAAATTCTTCAATTTATTTCGTCTCGTAACGTGTGCAAACAAGATTAAATATATTGCAACTTGCAACACAATCTCTCCGTGGCCAAAGGCTTGCGAACGCGGTTCGCGAGCAGCTTATCAGGCGTTCGAAACGCAGCCGCGACCGATTTGTGCAGCAGACCGTGTTGCGTTGTGTTAGAACGTGTTGGTATGGGAGCCGGTCGTTCAGAAAGCAATGGCAAACTACTGAACGTAAAATTTGATTATTACACCAACAGCAGCCGACGAATGCTGGTGTTGACTGCAACGTCCTGCAAGGGATATGCAGCTTACAAAAAACATAAACTCTCCACTTTAAACCACAAGTAACTGTATACTTCTCCTCTACCGCCCTTTATCCCCAGTAAAGAACAAGCACTTTAACCGTCCTATCCTTTGTTACCCCTTTCAGATCCCTTCACATCCTCACCATATTGTTCATTTACATCTCGAATTCTCTTCTCTGTGTTTGTTTTTATGCCTCCCTCTGTTTCATGGCCCTGTGGGTTCCAGGCAAGACACTTGCTAGTTACACTATTATCAAGTTTTCTCAATGCGTGTCCTACCCAGCGCCAGTGTCTTTCCCTCTGACTTTTCCACTAACTTCTGTTTGTTTAGTTCTCTCCATGAGCTGCTCCTGAGTGATTCCCTCATGCCATTTCATTCCTTCTACGAGTGGGCTTCAAATGAAACCTTAAAAGTGTGATTGAAATTACAATAACCATGCCATTGTCTTGCAACCTGTAACATCTATATCATCTGCATAACCAAGCAGCTTGGATGTTCCTCCAATATCACATTTCTCCTTTACCTTCCTTACAACTTTCTCTAGAGCCAGATTGAAGAGTAGCGGCGATAGTGCATAACCCTGTTTCAAGCCAGATGTTATTGGAAAGGGTCTGATTTCCTGCCTTTATATGTTACTATATTATAAGTAGGGGTGTACCGGATTTCGGCTCCGGCTCCGGCAAATCCGGAATCCGGCCATTTTTACAAATCCGGCTTCGGCTCCGGCTCCGGTCCAGTTTTGCCGGATTTAGGTCGGATTTGTGTTGCCTAGTCACGTGAATTTTCTGTACATGTTTCATGAGGCCACGTCGAATTTTAGGCAATAGCACAGTAGCACTTCCGGTTTACTATTTCTCGCTGATGTAAATAAGAATTTTAAGAAAAAAACACTCATTTTGAATTTTAATGGTGCATTACTTCATGAGTTTGTGGGACTTGAATATTTATTTTCGTAAATTTCTTTGGTCTTGCCCATAAAATAAAATGGCATCAAAATCTAAGTCATACAGCGCCGTTTGGGATTACTTCAAGGTTAAAGACGATGATTCAGCGAAGGTAATATGTAAGTTGTGTGACAAACAGTTATCGCGTGGACGATCAGATCGCCCCAAAGACTTCTCAACATCATCAATGCAGACCCATTTGCGATCGATGCACAAGAAAAGCTATGACGAAATGATGGAAAAGAAAGCATCACTGAAGGCCAGTGTATTGGCGACCACATCTATGATGAATCTGGGACCGTGTTTGCACAAAGCAAGCAGCAGTACCCAGCAGTCAATTATGCAGGCATGGGACCGGGCCAAAATTTGGGACATCAACAGTCCCAATGCTAAACGCATTCATGCTGCCGTAGCCCGAATGATAGCCATAGATATGGAGCCTTTTCAAGTAGTGGAACGACCAGGTTTCAGAGAGTTGATGCATACAATGGAAAAAAGGTATGAATTGCCTTCAAGAAAGTACTTTGCTGAACATATCATTCCTGACATGTGTAAACTTCTGAAGGTAAAAATTGCAGCAATGATATCTGACACTGATTACATATCATTCACAACAGATACGTGGACAGCTGAACACACCACTCAGTCATTTATGGGCCTCACTGGCCATTGGTTAACAGACTCCTTCGTTCTCCGCAGTGTAGTCTTCCATTGTACTGCATGTGATGAACATCACACGGCCACAAACTTGCTTGCACATTTTGAAATGATGCTGGATGAGTGGTCAATTGCACGTGAGAAGTGCCATGTTGTTGTGAGAGACAATGCATTCAACATTGCCAAATGCTTTCGTGATGGCAGCTATTCAAGTGTTGGATGTTTTGCACACACACTGCAGCTGTGTGTGCGTGATGGTCTTTTGAGTCAAAAGTATGTTGCTGGCATCATCAGTACTGGAAGAAAATTGGTAGGACATTTCAAACACTCTTCTTCAGCAACCAGTCGTTTGCATGAACTTCAAAATGAATTAAACCTACCACAACATCAGCTTATCCAGGACGTGACAACACGATGGAACTCAACGTTCTATATGTTACGACGTCTGTTAGAACAACGGCGCAGCATCAGCCTGTACTGTGTTGAAAATTTTGAAATTGATTCGGTAACTGGGCTAACGGCACAACAGTGGGCAGTCACGGAGAATGTGGTAGCTACTTTGGCACCATTTGAAGAAATCATACGTGAAATAAGTGCAGCTCAGGCATCAATATCAGTTGTGATCCCATTAGTGAAAACACTCATGGCTTTCCTCCAGAAAGAAGGTAGTGATGCTGGGATCAAAACTATGAAAGCAGCCCTGCTTGAAGCTGTTAGCAGCAGATTTGCGGACATTGAATCCAACAGTATTTACACCTGTGCCACACTACTGGATCCTCGATTCAAGCTGTGCTTCTTCTCCGAACGTGGTAGAAGTGATGCACGAGCCCATCTGCTGTTAGCAGCTAACTCCATTATTGATTCAGCAAACACAGTCAGTCCACAGGATCCATCAGCTACTATTAGTAGTAGTAGTACTAGTGTTTTGACTTCTGTGAGCACTGCCACACAGTACGAGTCCAGCCTATGGAGCTGTTTTGACACAATTGTCGAGGAAAATCCCACCGCAGATCGTTCTGCAAGTGCCGAAGGCAACAGCATTAACACTGAGGTGACACAGTACCTGTCAGAGCCACTTCAAACTCGACAGTCAGATCCAGTTTCATGGTGGCATGCCAATAAGCAAAGATTTCCAAGCATGGCTAGACTGGCGCAGGTATTTCTTGCACCACCACCTACAAGTGTGCCATCGGAAAGGCTGTTCAGTACTGCAGGAGACATTATCACTGACCACCGTAGTAGCCTTTTACCAGAAAATGCGGAGACGTTGATTTTCCTGAAATACAACTCGTCACTTCTTGACTCTGAGAGTTCAACTTCACAGCCATAATGAAGACTGACTGAAACAGTGAAATTACTAAATGAATGTATTTCAATAAATTCAATCTGTTCAGTGTACTGTTGTTGTGAGTTGTAACTGAGCTGATAATTTGCCAACTGAAAACAATGTGAAAACTAAAAACTGAAACTGAAAACTAACAATTAAAATTACTAAATTAGCATTATGTGCTTATGTATTATGTTTCATCTTGAACTTATGGAACTTGATATTACTTAATTACTTATTCTACTGTGAATGTAATTATTTTACATTTAAATGATTTAATATGAGTATATGCCATCATTGTCATGTCTATAGTAATGAACTGCAGTAATGAACAGTCGAGTGACTCCACTCACCTAAGTCAAGTTCTTCTTCTTCTTTCGTTCGCTTGAAATATGTCTATATCTGCAATGTCGTCTCTTGCATGAATTGAACTGTTTTTTCAGTTCACACAGTGGTCCATAGAGTTTATCTTCCACTGTCGTCTCTCTAGGCCAGAAGGTTTGCCTAGATATGTTATATTTTGGGCAGTCTTGGAGTATGTGCTCTGCTGTCTGCGACGCCAATCCACATGTGCACATGGCTGTTTCACCAATCTTGAATTTTGTATACATGTGATTGCGTAATCTATTGTGTCCTGTTCTGAGGCGCAGAATAATGACTTGTTCTGGTCTGTCCATAATGTGGTAGTCATCTTGAGCAGGTTTTGGTGGCTTTCTGACTTATTTGATGATTCTTTTCTTTGGTGGTATGTAACGGGCACATCAGGCTGTTCCTCTTTGGCTCCTTCCTTAGCCAATTGATCAGCTCTGTCGTTTCCGGGTACTCCACAGTGGGATGGTATCCACTGTATGGTGACTTTATACTGACTGCTAAGTTCAGAAAGTAGTGTCCTTAGTACTGGCAATTTCCCAGAGAGGAGCGCCTCGAGTACTGATTTTGCATCTGTTAGTAGCACCACAGGTTGAGTACCATTGCTGTTATTTAGTAATTTCTCTGTTGCTATCTTGATTGCCTCAATTTCGGCATCATAGTTATGGCAGTACTTTCCTGTCGGTACTCTGGCTGTGTCCCTAGTATTATTTGGGTATTCTATGTACACTCCCGCTCCTCCATTTCGAACAGCATTTTGTGCTGACCCATCTGTGTAGACTCGGATCCAGAGGTCCTGTGGGTATTCTTCATCAAGGAAGCTGAGAGTGGCTGTTCTGCGCTGCACACTGTTCTGTTCTTCCTTGTCAAATATTCCTCTCACTTTTGTCTGGATTTGTAACGATAGTCTATGCTCATCTTTCCATGGAGTTCGCTCTGGAATAGTTGTTAGGGGGATACCAACTGTGGGCAGATCAGTGGTTTCTCTGCAGAGTCGTTTGGCCTGGTGGATAAAACTACTTCTTTTCAAC
This sequence comes from Cepaea nemoralis, assembly GCA_014155875.1. Taxonomy (NCBI): domain Eukaryota; kingdom Metazoa; phylum Mollusca; class Gastropoda; order Stylommatophora; family Helicidae; genus Cepaea; species Cepaea nemoralis. The sequence continues at coordinate 580 of JACEFZ010026879.1, read as the reverse complement.
CGCCCCATAGCTAGGTTTTTCAAATCTGTTCTTCATAGGGTGGCCTGGCAAGCTGAGGAACTTTTCTGCTTGTATTAGCGTTTTCGTATCTCTACGCTCACTCAGTGCCTGTGTCCTCCCCATCTTCTCCATTTCCACTATAGGGGTTGATCTCATCCCTCCTGTGGTGACTCTAAGTGCTTGATTTTGCACCTTGTCCAGCTCTTGTAGTGTGGTATTTGATGCTGAACACCACGCAGTTGACCCATATTCCAGGTGTGGTCGTATGCTCTGTTGGTAAACTTTGCTAAGTATTTTCGTACTGGCTCCCCATGTGGTTCCACTTAGCTTTCTCAGGATGGCTATTTTCCTTATGGCTTTTGCTACTGCTTTGTTGATATGCTTTCTCCATGTCAGCTTGCCATCAAATGTTACTCCAAGGTATGTTGGTTCTTTATCTTCTCTTAGGGGTGTTCATTTATCTGGATGATCCCTGCCTTTTGTTTTGGAGAGAGGGTAAATAGGGTTGTGCTGCACTTGTCAGTGTTTATGCTGACACACCATCTATTTGCCCATGCAGCAAATGTTTAATCTTTTAAAA